>JAESVK010000097.1:1594672-1636911 GCA_017140935.1 Hamamelis virginiana | reverse complement strand
GAGTCCTAAAATTTTGAAAGTATTTAAAACGGAATGAAATTCCATCTCTTATACAAAGAAAAGTGTTTTGATCAAATCCAAACTCTCAAAGTTAAAGTCCTAGATAAGATAGAATTCTTTTGGCTATATGGTTCATTACAATAGGAGAGTCCTAAGGTAATCGAACTACGTGGATTTTGATCTTTGTCAAGCAATTGATAAGGTACGTAGGTAGTCAATAGGGCGCAAGTCCAATCTTAGGTTGACTTCTAGTCTCCTAAGACCATTAGGATTGTGTATACTTTCATACTACATATTATTATTATATATTATGTATCATATTTTGTGATTGATTAGATAACTAGGATTGTTTTGAAAAGATTTTGATAAAGCCCAAACTTAATTAGGAGACCTTTAATTAGGGCGAGGTGGGTGCCTCCAAGGAGATCCTTGGAACCTTCCCACTTCGTAACCTAGCCCCCGAATCCAACTTTGATTCGAAAGACCATGCTTTTCCAAAATATCGGGTCAACGTTTTATTGAAAATAAAACTCTTTTTTTGTGGTTTCCTTGTTCCCTAAAAATAAGGTGGGGACTCCTAGTTTTTTACAAACTCTCATCCCTTTTTCAAAAACCCTATCTTGAGTGGATAATAGAAAAGGATAAACGTGGATAATAGAGAAGGATAAATCGAGACGGATAAACATCATCCACAATCCACTCAAGATAAACATCATCCCAAGAGTGAACGAGAGAGGCCTCCCGATCCAGGTTGGCTGGTTCACAGACTGGCGACTCCGCTGGGGATGTCGAGGGCTAAACTCCAATTAATTATTTTTGGGCTTTTCAATTTCTTAATTAAAATCAATCACTTGCATTTGTATGACTATGTGACTTTAATTCCTGCATTGTGTGCGCATTGACTCTGCATGTTTAGGACGTTGTATGCTATAGCCAACGATGAGCCTAGCCCTGGGCCCGGTTTCTTTGACTCTCGGGTTCCATGTATGCGAAAGCCATCACTCTTCTTGCCAAGTACCTTTGGGTATATCAAACGGACCAATCACGTACTGTTGGACCCATGCGGCATTCCTGATGTCACATGTGGTTAGGTATATCGATTGGACCGAGCGAGTAAGGGACACTTATCCTACCCTTTGCATTAGTCCATATAGATTGTCTCTGTATGACACATATCCTACGTCACTTTTAAGCACATTATTGTAACGTTATGCTGCCGGATTTACCCCCCGATTTTGTCTGAGCCATGATTGTGAAATGTGTAGAACCACTAGGACCTGGGATTGTAGGTCTAGACCTTATAAAATGTCCTAAACTCTTAAGGGATTTATCCTCAAAGAGTCAAGGTACTTAATGAAGGCTAGGCCTGTTGTAGTGTTATGCTGCCCGAGTAGTGATATTGATGAGTCTTAGGAGAAGACGTGAGATGTGAGATATGAGATATGAGACTGGGCTTTAGGCCCATGTCTTTTAGATACAAGAACTAGATCCGCTGTGAGTTTAGGATGTGGGCTTTAGACCCATGTCAATTAGATAGAAAATATAAGCATGTGGTAAGATTGAGATGTGAGCTGTAAGAATGAGATTCGTACTCAGGCCTTAGGCCCATTTTTCATAGAATATGAAGGTTGATCTGTAGGCTTTAGACCTATACTTTTGTGAGCATGTGAGATTATCCTTATTCATCCCTTTTCACACTAGAAGCTCTTAGTTGATTCAAACATTTTCCTTTTCCCAGCATTCTGGCTTGGCGTCGTGATTCTAGCGGTCGGTTATTTAAGGGTCTACCTGTCTATTCAAATATGTCTAGTAATGAGGATCATACCCTTACCGCCATTGGAAATAATGGAAAGACGACTGATGAGAAGATTGAGGCACTCTTAAAAGTGGTTCAAAAGTTAGTTCACCAGAAAGAAGAGGAGGATAAGGTGCGAGCCCGTACTAATCCCTTGTTTGAGAATGTCGATGAAGAGGAATGTTTCCTTAGATCAAAGATAGTTGTTGAACCCACTAGGTCCGGTGCAGAATTAGTTCAGCTTGTTGATCTGGAAAAAGAGTCCAAGCCCAAGACCCCTGCTTTTTTTCCACTAAGCCTATAATGTTGAGTAGCAAGGTTGAAGCCTTGGAAAAAGCCTTGAAAGGTATTAGGAAGTCTGATGATCTGGTGGACATGTCTTCATTGTCTCTGTTCCCCAAGGCCCGTATGCCCACTCATTTCAGAATGCCTGAGTTAGAAAAGTTTGATGGAATGGGTTGTCCTAAGACCCATCTGAAGATGTACGTGAGAGCCATGCACCCACGAGGGGCTGATGATGACTTGCTAGCCCAAATGTTCCATGAAACACTGGCTGGATCTGCTCTGAAGTGGTTTCTGTCACTAGATGAATCTAGAATGAAGACATGGGAGGATGTATGCATTGAGTTCAGTAATCATTACCGGTATAACACAGAGGTTGATATCACTAGGAGAGACTTAGAGACTACTAAACAAGAATCAAGAGAAACTTTCTATGCATTCCTCACCCGCTGGAGAGCCAAAGCTTCCAAAATGGCTAACCGCCCTGAGGAAGAAGAACAAATCCGCATAATAGTGAAGAACTTGCTCCCAGTGTATCACAAACACATATTTTTCCAATATCTCCCAAATTTCCGAGCTCTAGTCGCTGCAGGTACCAAAGTAGAGGACGCTCTAGCCGATGGAGCTCTTCGAACTGATGAACCCTATAAGAATCGCCGACCTGTCATCAATAGGAAGGCTACCGAAGTCAATGCCATATCTCAGCCTGCTCCATTTACCCAACCATTTTCCTTAGGAAATAAACCATCCAGAAAATTCACTGAACTCTATATGCCATTGGAAAAGGTTTTCGAGAAGTTAAAAGCTCAAGGCCTGCTCCAACCTCTGGAACCCAGACCTACACCCAACCCATTACCCAAAAACTATAATGAAAATGAATACTGCCATTTCCATCAATCCAAAGGCCATATTACCAACCGTTGCTTCCGTCTCCGCCATGAAATTCAAGACCTCATAGATAACAAAACCATTTCCCCACCTTCTCAACCCAATGTCACCCAAAATCCACTTCCTACCCATGCAGTCCCACCACCAGCAAATATCAATGTTATCCATACCGACCCTTATGTCCATTGTGAGCCTATCCGCCCTCACCCTTCATTCCCTACTTCCATAACTGAAATGTTTCATCACTGTCAAGCCCATGGGCTCATCACCCTATACAAGCCAAAACCCAAAAAACTTTACTGCTTATACCATGCCACTTCTAGCCATGACACGGAATCATGTGATACATTGCGGAATATAGTACAAGGGTTCATTGATCAAGGTCTGATTGAAATCCCTCAACCCTTCACTAGCCCAAGGAGGCTTTATCGTTCATGAAGACAGTTTGAGAAAGATACATTCCTGGATTTTAGTTCGAATGGGTTTCCCAAGCCTCGCAAAGTGGATCAGTCGTCAAAGAATGGTACTAGTCAGTGGGTTCTCAAAGAAAGATTTGAACCTAGGGATCCTTGTGTGGATTTGTTGACAGAAAAGAGTGGAAGGTTCAGCTTCTATGTTCTCTACCCTAAAAAGTCTTGTGAAGCTGAAATGACAAAGACTGAACCCATTAGACCTAAAGCTAGAACCAAGAAAGCCTTCTCCAAGACTGGGACTAGCCAATGGGAGTTACGAAAAAGATATGCGGCCGGAGATCCCGAAGTGGGCCTGTTAGGGGAACCTAGTGGGAAGTTCGACTTCTATGTCCTTTACCCTAAGATGGAGAAGCCCATATTTGAAAAATCTACCTATGAAGAATCCATTGCTCCCTCTGGTTGGGATAATAACCCTGACTCACTTAAAGAAGACATTCCTGTGACTCAGATTGAACCCGAAGATCCAAACCCTATCTGTTTTGAGAAAGCTAGCCAGAATATCTATAGGAAATATTTCACAACCAAGATCACCGATACGAATGGGGAAACCCATTACCAAACCGTCTATCCAAGGCAACCATGGGTCACCCAGTATTTCGGATCAAGTTCGACTTCTGCCGAGTCTACCATAGATGATGGGTCAGAGAACGAGATTGATATCATAGAGTGAGAAGATTTGATGAGCACACCCGAGGAGATAGCAGATATTTGGGTCAGTGATGAAGAAGATGTTAACCATGTCACTAGAGGAGATCGTCATTTTAAGCCCGCCAACTTAGAATCTGACAATCCTTTGGGAGAGTTAGAAAGATCTCAACGTACCGAAGTTCAAGAGGAAGAGGAAGAGATACTGAAACAGCTTAAGCGTACTCAAGCCAATATCACCATCTAGGGACTTTTAATGGCTTTTCAAAAGCACAGACAGACAGTACTCAAGCTACTCAACCAGGTTCAGATTCCCATCGATACTTCACCAGAGGGTTTAGTCAGTTTGGTCAGTCCAGTTCAGCATGGGCAGTCAATATCCTTCACCGAATCAGATCTTCCAAAGAAAGGACCTCATCATTTGCAAGCCTTATATGTCACGGTGGATACTATGGGCAAGAGAATTCCAACAGTATTGATAGATAATGGGTCAGCTTTGAATGTATGTCCTCTCAGCACCGCCACTTCCTTGGGCATCGAACCGTCAGAATTCAAACCGTCAGGGCAGACTGTGAGAGCATATGATAACACTCGAAGAGAAGTAGTGGGCATGGTCACTTTATCTCTAGCTATTGGACCTGTAGAATTCCAAGTCGATTTCCAAGTACTAGACGTACCTGCTTGTTTCAATCTTCTACTTGGTAGACCATGGATTCATCCAATTGGGGCTGTGCCTTCTTCCCTCCATCAAAAGGTTAAGTTCCCCTACAAAGGCTCAGTGGTGACATTGAAAGGAGATTCTGAGATCACTCCTACTCGTGTACATATCTGTGAGATCAAACCAGAGATCGAAGAAGTACCATTGACAGGCTTTGAATACATACAGTGTGTAGAGGTTGAATATGGATGTAAAGAGAAGATAGTGATTTTTTGACCATTGGATCATTGTGATTTTTTGTGTGTATAACTTACATATATAAGGAATCTAATCCAACGTTCGATTTATTAAAATACTAATCCCTTTATTTATTTTTAGTATTTAGATTTTTATATATAAATAAATAGTAATAACAGTGTAAAACCAAAAAAGATGATAACAACTTGTGCTTAATTAATTTTTATTACCACGACCTTTATTAAAGCTGTGGTTAATTATGAGAAGTTTGCTTGCGCGTATAAAGTGCAATTCAATCCCAAGCGTAGGATCTACCGTTGCAAGCATAATATTTCATGGAGTCCCATGGTTGTGTCCACAGAGATAAGCGGTCATTGAGAATCAAGAAAATCCTTTCCCAAAAGTTGTTCAAAGTAGATCAAAGAAAGAAAATATATGGTGGTTTGAAGTTTGATTTTGTGTAAAATACACAAGGATTGTTTATAATCTTACTGAAATAGAGACAAACTGGAATTCAGAGTTCAACTCAACTATATCTTCAGTATTAATTCATCACAATTTTTACTCATCTTAGTACACTGAAAAGTGACCTCAATGGAAAATTTTACAATATAAATTTTAACCAACTATTCAAGAAATAGGATATTCCTTATAAACAACAATTTAATGACATCATCATACACTTGGAACGCCTTTATTGCTAAGAACTACCTGTGCCAAGCACTCCTGTCAACAGATGGTAAAAGCTGACAGTTCCTCATGGATCATAAATAAATTTCATGTTCATTATGAATATCCAAATCTGTCTAGTTAAGTTATTTGTGAGAACTAATACATCAGATATAAATCAAGCATCCCTCATCCTTCCAGTATATAATTAGCTACTCATAACGATTGAAAGAAAATTCAATTAAAATTCAAAGCATAAATTAAACTAAGAAATGATGGAATTAAGCTTCAATAACTGAACTTAGATTAAACTGAAAACTTGTTACAGATTAAAATGAAATACTAACAAAGTTACAAGATTAAACTATCACTAAAACAAGAATTAAACCTATCTAATTAAGGACGAGGAGAAAGAAAAACCTTTTCTTCTCTATTCTATGTTAAGGAAACAAAAATTACCCCTCTTTTTTTATCAAGAGCAAAGCTTTTTTCTTATATACCAAAAACAAAAACATTACACTTTTGCCCTTCAAAAAGTCAAAAACTAAAGATATTTTGGCTTAGGCGGCGCCCATTACCGATAATTAGGGCTACAATTATCGGTAATGGCTCTTCTGATGAGGCTTTACGAGCATCCATTATCGATAATTGAATAAGCACTTATCGATAACTGACTTCTACAGGAAACTGGAACACCAAAAACTTCAGAGGAGTATCGATAATTAGTGAAGTAGATATCGATAATTGGCTTGAAACTGGAACTGGGCTTTGATTTGAAATCACAAGATTATCGATAATGAAAGAAAGCTCTTATCGATAATGGCCTCACACAGCAACACACTGGATTGCAGCATCATTTGACTTATCGATAATTAAAGTATGCTTATCGATAATTGCAGCAATCTGAGAAACTGAAGGCTGCATCACTGAACAAGTTATCGATAATGGGTAGACTATGATCGATAACTGCCTTCTTCTGGAAATCACAAGCTGGCATCTTTTGACTCAAGTATCGATAATTACAATTACAATTATCGATAATGGCTCTTGGCAGGGACTAAAAATTGAACTTTGCTGCAGCTGATTGAGAGAACTACCGATAATTACAAATGTAATTATCGATAGGAATGCATTTCTGGCACTAGTCATTTGACAATTGACTTCAACTTGCTTCAAAACTTTTACTTGCTTCCCTTAAGCTATTTGTACTCAACAAAGGTGCATTTTATCCTGCAAAGTCAAAAACACTAGCTTCAGTTTAAACTACTTATATTACCCTACATATGTACACTTTATTTACCAAAATGGACAGTATTAGCACACCATAAACTGTATGATTGTATAACAATGGTTTGACTTAAGTGCATACTTAATTTTTCATATATGCAGTTATGCACTATCACAGTTGTCACCAAAGTGAATAACTGATTTTCATTTATTTTATTTTTTTTAACGACTAACCGCAGTCCAATTTGAATTCGGATTGGTTCAAATCCGGTTCGAATTGAATTAGCATTGGACATGGTCCTAAAAAACCTAATCTGAATTAGGTCGGATCGGTCCTTTTTTTCCTAAAATCTGATGGAAAATTCGATCCGAGTTGCACCCCTAGTCCTCACATAAGCTTATATGTGTCCGTACCTATAAGAAAATGACTCCCTTGAGTAATTTTATTCATTTTATGGACTTTCGAAAAAACTTTCGCCTGCAAATAGGGAAACATATAAATGGAAATAAAAAATACTTTGGGATATTTTTTAATTAAGTCTTTTTTTTTTATTATCAATTTCATACCATATAATTTAAAAAATTTCTATAAAAGGCAAATTAGTGACAAGCATTAAGTGAGTAGACAAAAAGATGATGTGAATCCTGATTGGCAAAAATCCTAATTGGCAAATAAGCTAAAAATAAAAGCTCCATTCGAATAAAGGAATAAATCGTTCAAATGGATAACTATTTAAATAAACGGAGTTTTATCCCCAACCAGTTTGTCAGCTAAGATGCACACGGTTACCATAAATTCTATTTATTTACTCAACGTGAGTTCCAATTTATGATGAAATTTTTTTTTAATTATATATATACTAGGTTTTTGGGGCACGTGCTGCGCACGTGCCTGATGCAGCTGGTGGATAACTCCTTGGGTCTATTATTCTGTGGGTTTTGTTTTGTCTGTTTCTAATTGCAGAGAAATCTTTTCGTTGCTTTGGGTAGATTCTATACATCCTGGGTTTGAGAGGCTGGGTAATAAACTAAGGATCCAGGTTCAATTTGCTTCTTTCTTAGGCTCAAGGGTGTCGTCCCTTCAGTGGAGTGGTTGATATTCATATCTTGAAATCAAGTTTAGCCGAGCGCAGGTTTGTGTTTGTTTCGAATCTTGTCTGATCTACGATGAATCTCTCTTCTTGGGCGGTGAGTTGATGGTGTTTGCGTTGAGGTGTTTGTTTTTCACAGTATCTATTGAAGCTTGTATAGGTGGTTTTGATCAAAGGTAAATATTCTAGGCGATTATTTTTTTGCTCGGATGATAATGAAATGATTGACGACATAGATTAGGGTTTTTAATACTTGGTATTTGTCTTGATTCTAGGCGTTTATTTGTTTCCTTAATTTTTGCTGTTGAATTTTTTGTTGTTTGATGTTCTTTTTTTTGTTTAGATGGGGTTTTTTTTTTTGAGATTTCGGTAGGCCATGGATATTTATTGGGTTTTCGTTTATGCGCTCCATTTGGGAAGCTATAAAAATTGTAATTTTCGTTTGATGTATTTGTGCTTGATAGGTTAATTTCTGGTACAGTTTAAATAAAATGGTATCATTTAAATATCTGTTGGAATGGATACAGAAAAAATGTATAAGAAGTTTGTTTGTGGAAAATATAGAAAGAATATATTACTTGGTTAAATGATAATGTGGATTGGCGTAAATATGGTATAATTTATGTTTGTTTTTGTTTTTAGGTACTCTGAGATGGTTTTGATTTTGGAGATTCCTGAGGAGTTACTTGTTTCAGAAATCATCAGCCGTTTGTTATTGGAAGAACATGGTTATGTTGATTATATAAACCTTGCTTTTACGTAAGCTTTATGTGTATATTTATTGTCAATAGTGAAATCTTATGTTTTTGATATGTAGTCAATGGGCTAATAAGTTTCATATGAAATGTAGCTGCAAAAAGTTACGCGAGAGTAAATTATCTCGAGAATGTTTAGTTCTTGCAAACTTTGAGAACGGAAGATGTTTTAGGAATCATGATATGGATAGATATCGAGGTTTTGTTGAAGAATGCGCGGAGGCTAGAAATGGAAATGCGAAATATTTTATGGGAATTGTAATAGTTATTTGTGTTTTTTTTTTTTTTAGTTGTTGTTTATAAAGATGCTTGAAAATTTGTTTTTTACTAACTAACTAAATGTATTTGAATTTTTTACTAATTTACTGATTACTAATTAATAAATGTAATTTTGTTTGTTGCAGAGCTATGTTTTTTGCATAGGGAAAATCCGAGAAGGGATAAATATTCTACGCGAGGCATATAGATGTTCAGTGTTGTCTGGCTCTTCTTATTTTTTTGATATTAAATATGCTCTTGGATTAGCTGAATTAATGGAAGAATCTGAACGATTGGCTGGAGAGATGTCTTTTAAAGTGGTGTTTGATCAATTGGGTCCTAATCTGGCAAGTTTGAGTGGGAATTTGTTCGTGCTCTTGATCAAAACAAGAGTTAAAGTGCACTATTTCCCTTCCATCAATTGGTGTTGTTCGTCTGTTAAGGGCGAATGTGTTCCAAATATGTTGTACCATCGATGTTGTTATAGTTGTTATGCTGTTAGAGAGTATTTTTATTTTAGATCTTTGTTGTTTTAGTATGCTAGTGAAAGAGTTTGATAAAAGTTTTGGGTTTGAAAGTACGTTCATAGGCATGTATATATATGTTTTTTAAATTAGTTATGAAAGGTATGACGAATGTCTAGCGTTCAACTTTGAGTTTGGAAAAGTTGGTAAAGTTGTTTTATTTTAGAAATAGTGTCAAGAGCAGTGGCTCAAAGCAGTTATTGTTATGTTGATTTCAGATGTGGTTTTTGAATGATTGCTTTGGTTATATTCGTGGCTTTTTGATATGAAACCAAATACTCCTAATAGTTTTTTTAGTTATGTATAATTAAATATTATTGTATATGGTTTTGCTGAAGGAAGTAAAGGGAAGTGAAATCTAAAATTAATTCTAAAAGCTTTTATAAAGGACTAACGAAAGGCGTTATTATGTATTTGTATATGTGGTCGGCAAAATATTTGTGTTTTTGGCAATTGTGTTGTGTTACCGGGAAGGTTTAGGCTTTATTTTTATTGCTAATATTAATTTGTTCCTAATTTGTAGTCTATAAATTTAATGTAACTTTTTGTTGGAGTCTGCATATTGCCTTGACTCTTAGCTGGGAAAGTAATCCTCTACGTAATTTTTGTGCAATTAAAAAGAAATTATTTTTTTTGTATTAAGTTTTTTGTTTTAGTGTTTTGTTATTTTAGATTTAACGAAAAAAAGATGTATTCAACAGGTTTTTGATCATTTAATTAAGACAGATTTTTCAATATTTAATTAGGATCAAAAAGAAATTAAATTGGTTATGAGGGTCACAAACATAGATTGCTATTGGTGGGCAAATTGTTTTGATTTTTGGTTGTTATATGGTAATGGCAAGAAACCTGAAGCTTTTAAATTCTTTTTAGTATGTTTTATCATTTCCAGGATGGGGATTCTTATTTTCCCCATCAACTTATTTGTTACAATAATAAATTTTTTCTTCTTTCTATATCTATAGAAGTGTAGATAGAAAATCTTTAGTCAAAATCAACGGAAACGAATTGATTAAGTTTAAAGCTTGTTTTGCAACTTTCGGAATCATTATTTCTCTGAATCACTATATATACCCCGGATTTTATTATCTATTACATTTATCATTTAAAGTGTTTGGGCTTGGCGAAACATAATAAATTTTATGTTATTTGAAAGATAGTATGATTATTTGTTTTAGCGTAGTTGTAGTTTTTTGTAGCACCGAGAAATATAGTATAGTTTTTTTATTTGACGGCTAACATTTAAAAATATTTATTTGACAATTTTTATTGAATAGTAAACTATTAATTTTAACATTATTTTAATATTACGAAAAACATGATATAAATTGTATAAATTTTTTTATTTAGGTACTTTATATTATTGAATGTAATTTAGCCTGAAAATGGTTTTGAGTTTTACGTTTTGTTTTAATCGAATGCTATTAAAGTTGTACTGTATTGGTCAACTAAGAAGGTAAACGAAAAAAATTGAATTATCAAATATTCGAGATGTTTATTTATCGCATTAAAGGAAAAAATATATAATACAAATTGGTCAAAAATAATTATCACTTTGTTATTCTGATGATTGCATTTATATTTATATATATGAATTGATTGTATAAATTTTTTTAAAAATGTTTATTTTAAAGAATTGATAGTTTTAATGGTTCAGTGTAATGTTTATTAATTTGAACCATTTGAGTATTTATCTGGTAACTTTTTTGGTTCTATGAATTATTTTAATTTTAAAATAGCAATATAGCCGTTGGATTAAATATTAAAATAGCAATATAGCAATATTTGGTGGCCTATTTGGTATAAATTTTTTTTTTGTTGGATTTAAAAGGGTGACATCTGGATGTTTATTACAGGAGAATAAATTTTTTAATCTTTGCCTTTATCTTTTCGTTTTCTTGCTCATTACTTCATTTGACTTTTTTTTTTTTACTTATTTTGTTTTACTGTGGCGTCTTCTATTCGAATGGTCTGCGATTCCACCAGAAGTTTTGAGTTTTTTTTCATTTTGGCTGATCGTCGGCTTGAGGTAAGCTTTCTTTTTGTCTTTATCTGTTTTCTTGGTACTTGTTTCTTGTTTGTTTTTTGAGCTCCAGCTGCTGTTTTTGTGGATCATACCTCCGGCAAAGTTCCGATTTTTTAAAACAAATTTGTGACATTTGAACTTTATTTTTTTTTGGATTTTTTTGTTAGCTTGTTTTTATTGTGTTTTATTTGAGCATAATTTCTGAATATGTTACAGGTATCTATGCTCTTAGAGCATGTTTTCGATTATAATAGGATACGAATAAATTTATATGAGAGAGAAAGTACTTTGAGAATGTCTAATGGGAAGAATTTACTAAAAGACTTTATCTGCAGTTGATTTAATAGCAAGAGTGTTTGGAGTTGGGTATGTGAAAAATACAAAGGTACCATTGAAGTGTTTTTTTTATGATTTACTTGTATTTGTTTGGGTGAGAAAAGATATAGTTTATGTGAAAGAACTTTCTGCAAATATAGAAGGAAAATGTGTTTTTTTACTTTTTTTTGTTTGGAAAACGAAGAAACAATTAGGCTAATTTGTTGTTATCTGATATAGATTAATCGAAGCAAGATTATTTTAATTTGTTTCCTCTTTAGGTACTTTGAGATGGTGTTGCTTTTGGAGATTCCCGAGGAGATAATTGTTTCAGAAATTATGTGCCGTTTACTGTTGGAAGAACATGGTTACACTGATTATATAAGTTTTTCTTCTACGTAAGATTATATTCCTCCATTAAGATTGATAATAAAAATCCTGTGATTTTGATGTGTGATCGATTGACTAATATGTTTGATATGAACTGCAGGTGCAAAAAGCTACATGGAACAAAATTATCTGGAGAATGTTTACTTTTTGCAAACTTTGAGAACGCAAGGTGTTTTAGGGGTCATGAGATGGATAGTTATCGACGATTAGTTGAAGAATGTGCTGTTGCTGGAAATGGGAATGCTAAATATTTTATGGGAATTGTAATACTTAATTTTGCTTGATATAATTTTTTTTTGTTCATAAGGTTGTATTAAAAATGTTTTCTTGTTAAGGTGTTAAATTGCTTAAAAATTATTATGTTTTTTCTGCTAACATGAGATTTTTTTTTGTAGAGTTATGTTTTTGGCATGGGTAATATTCAAGAAGGGTTAAAAATTCTACGGGAAGCTTATATATGTGCAGTATTGCTTGGGTCTTCTTATATTTTCGATATCAAATATGCTCTTGGAATGGCTGACTTAATGGAAGGTTCTCAACGATCTGCTGGAGAGAGGTCATTCAAAGATTTGTTTGATCAAGTGGGCCCTAATCTGTCAACTCTGAGTGAGAATCTGTTTGGACTCTTAACTGAAGCAAGGGTTGAACTACATGATTTCCTTTTTATTGACTGCAACTGTTCGTCCTTAGAAGAACCATGTTTTGGGGAATGTGTTGAAGGTGGATGGACAGGAAATATATTCTACCATCGTTGCTGTTATAGTTGTTCTGTTGTTAGGGAGTATTCGTATTTCAAATCGTTACTGTTTAGTTATGTTGTGTGGCATCACATATAGGACTCTAAATTTAAAAGTCTAGTTGTTTTTTTGTAAGTCTACAAAAATACAGTAATTAATGTTTCTTTTGATTATTTGTATTTTCTGTAATCGTTTAGTGTGATCCTATGTAAAATAATATAAATCTTAAACTTATATTTTGGTTTTCTGTAAGATTGTTGAAGCATCGTAAAATCTAAATGTTTTTTTTTAATAGAATTTAAGAAATTTATATTGTTGTATTTGGTTTTGTGCTTTAAATCAATACACGAATATGAATGTGTTCATCTATGTGTTAACACATGAGAGAGAAACAGAGACAAAGGATTGGTATGTTTGAAAAATTAAGTTTGGTAAATTTTACATTATCCATTTTTATTAGGTATTGAATAGAATAGAATGTAGGTGATCAATGTTTATTTTGGGAAAAAAAAACTGTAAAAGATAGTGTATTATTTCTGTTAGGGAATATACAGTCCGATTTTGATATTATAGAGTCGTTTAATAACTTAGTATGATTTGTCTAATGTAAGCTTTCGTTGTAATGTGCAGTGTTTTTGGTCTTGGGTTGAAGAAGAAACTGAATAAGATTTAATGCAGAGTGGTATTTGTTAGGTGTAAAGAGAGCATGTTATGGTTAATTAAATAAGTTTTACGTGAGTTTTGACATTTTCTAAAATAAATAAACTGAAAAGGATATTGATTATCTTAGTTGTATGTATACCTTTTTAAGAGGTTTATTTGAATGCTTTCACATATCTCCTGTGGCTTTCAATAGTTATTTTTTATTAGTTTTGGTTACATTGAAAAAATGACTCATAGTTATGAGATAATGGTTGTAATGCTAAAAATGTATGTTTAAGAGAATATATATATGTTTATTAATTATGAGTTATTATACCTACGGATTATATAATAGAAGCTGTAATAGTTAAGAATATAGAGTTTATAGAGCAGTATTTAAGTTGATAAGTACTATAGAATTTGATAATATAAATCAAATATAGTATTGGTTGTGGTGTTATTTTTAAACAAGGGTAACTGTGCATTTTAGGTCATTAATGATACTATTAGATATTAGGTATAGGATAATTTTCTTTGGGAAAATTTAGTCAAAACCGTTAGGTGTATGAATTGCATGGATTATTAGATTTAGAAGGAACAAAACATGGGCACTACTTCAATTTAACATAATAAAGGTAAATACAGGGACTATAGGTTCATTTAACAGATGTAGAAGAAATTAAACATGGGTAACATTTATGAAATATATTTTTTTTTTCTCTGTTCCTTAGGCTGTCATCAAATGGAATAAATTTCATGAAGGAAATATAAATAAAATAGAATGGTGTTGTGATATAGATGTACTGTGGTGAGCATTTGATCATAGATTATATAAGCAGATTCGTTCTATTGATATATAAACACTGAAGATATGAACATTAAAGTATTCAAAATACAGGTGACACTTGATCAAAAGGGGTAGGTAATTAGGTACACACTCAGTGTTTATGGATATCAAAAGAGTATCTACAAAGGGACTACACAAAAAGAAGATTTTATTTATGTGCAAGCGGCAATCTTAGAGCCTTGTTTTCTCTCTTGGGGAGCAAATTCATTTTCCTTGAGAGTCTATTCATCTGGTGGGGCAGCAGGTAAAGATTCCAGAAGCACTGAACCAGTAGCAGAGGTGCTACTTTCAGTGTGAGTTCCGAGCGAAGGATAAGTGCTGCTTGATTCGTCTGATATCACATCTTTCGGCTCTTCGATGATTGGTTTTGCCTGATAAATAGTATACGTTTTCTGTGCTTCAAATGTGTTATATGATGTTTTGATCTGAAGCATATGGAATGAGGGGCTTGACAGCTTAACCACATCATGTATTCCAGCTGGATCTTCCTGTGAAATGTTAATGATTGTGTAAGAAAAATAATCTAATATTAAAAATGAAAGGATCTGAATTATTGTAGAAGCATATTGGCTAATATACCAGCGAGCTGGACTTTTGCTGTTATAGTCTAAGAATAACTAATAAAAAGTAATAGTAAGGTGGTAACTAAATGTCGGAAAACATATCTGTTTCAAGGAATGTTTAACCTAACAAAAGTTATCATCAATCTGAAACTATTGTGCAATATTAGTCGGGCAATTGTAAGAGGAATTTATTTTTTTATTTAGTTGTATGGTATGCAGTCTTTTATATTTATGTTGCAAGTTAATATCAATAAGGGCAGTGATATAGTAATCGTTTATACTCACTGTCTGCAAAGTATCATAGATCCGATCCGCAGATATGCCCAAGAAGTCTTCAGCCATTTGCGAAAAGATTTTGGCATTTATACTGCTGCTGCTATCTGATAGTTCGACTTCAACAATGAGCCTGAATTTTGTTGACATTGAAGATGTTATATTAGTATGATACATAGTTGTAATTTATCATTGGATATAATGAAGGGATGTGATATGAAAAAATTAGCACTTTATATTTTATCTAATATATATACATATATATATAGATATATACATATATTTGAGTTCGTTTGAAATGCAAGATCAATTAGAAGAATAAATTTACTATGAATTACTGTGGATATAATTTAACTACAAGCGCGTGTATAATTTAATTACAAATTTAATAGCTAGATGATGGAAAGAATTGCTTCTTACGGATTAACACAGACGGCAAATAAAATTGAATCAAGTATAATGGTGCTGCATGACAATCCAAAGTCCAGGACAGAGGAAATGGACACAAAAAAAAAAAGAGGGAAAATCATAGCAACAAAACAGACATACAGTTTCTGGTAATTTAAATAATGCTAACTACTATTGGACTCACGGGTACATATTATCTATATCTTTGATTACCAGGGAAAAATCATATATTATACTCTATGCAGGCTACAACATATATCAAAATCTAACCACAAAACTGACTGGGAAAGTGGGACATCAGAGAAAGAAAAGCATGAAGCAATAACGGAGCAAAATTAAAGAGAACAAAGAATGTTAACTAATATTGGACAAATAGTCACATATCATCATTTCATTTAGTTTTTCTGCTTGCGGAAATAAAGTGCTGTGATCTGTCTTTTTAATTGCACATTTAAATATCATTGTCTATGGTTTCCTTTTAGTGAACATAATAAGATTAAAATTCAATTAGACACAAAAAGATCTAAGAAAGATATTATTGCCTCCAAAAACCTATGTAGATAAATCACTTTTTTTTTATCAAGGTTAAATCACTTACTTTACAATTGCAGTAACATCATCATGCCTACAAAAGTTGCAGTAATAAGTATCTCCTTTCATCGATCCTGTAGTTCTGTAGCAGTTGCTACAGCAAACGAAGCAAAATTTTTGTTCGAACTTTATCAATTCCATTTTTGCTTTTATCCAGAAAGTTGTCTACAAAATAAAATATTCATATGAGAAAAATACAAGCATTAAGCTGTTTTTGTGAAATGGTTTTTGTTTATAATTTTTTGTGTGTTTTGCTGACTTACATTTTCAGGCATCTGCTCTGCTTGTTCAACTGTGAGACCCCAAAATTTTGAATAGTAAATTTTCTTAATTAATATTATTTTATTTTATTTTATTGCACACTTGGCATTTTGCCATTGGGCAATGAAATGTGCCATGTGGTCATCAATTAAGAAGGGTGCATGAGAATTTATGTACACCCTTGGGTGACATCTAAAATTTGAATGGTGGAAGAAACTTATAGAACTGAAAAGAGAAGAATGATGAAACTTGTTGTTTCTTAAGGATTCAGGAATTGCAATGTTTAGGGGTTGAAGCTTGAAGCTTCATGTATACAGTGAATGATGCTAATATACTTATGTTTGCAAGAGAGTTTAATTAAAACATAGATGCAATATAGAAAAGAAGTTTAAGCTGTGTTTAATTAAATAACATGTAGATGCTTGTAACAGGACCTGCAAGTAAAATGAGGAGGATTTGGAGCTAGTGTGTATGGTAATTGGCAAACTATCCAGATAGGAAGCAGCAGAATGATGAACAACAGTTTTTGTCTTTGGTGGTCAAAGTTAAAATGCATTTAGAGCTGAGTTTAAAATCATGAGAAAAGTTGAGCATTAATTATGCCTGTCTCCTGAAAGGCACTCCTTCATTGTCAAAAGAGTATTTCTACTTGTTAGAAAGAGTTGCAGCAAATGCTTTATATGCTGGTGCAAATCCGGCGGACCAGGAGTTAGTCGTTAAAATTAACTTTTACTCACATTTTTTTGACATAGATTAAAATAATTAATGTAGTCTTCATTACCTACTTTATTCTTTATATGTTGATACAAGCCTAGCTCCCTGCTTGAGTTGCCTTGGTTGACTCGTAGAGAACTAGAGATGTAATATTTGAGTGGTTGGCATGGGTGTGGTTTGTTATCTTTAGAGATTATAATGAAGAGGTTATGATGGTGCTCTAGGCTGGTTGGTCTGGACCATATGGTAGAGGGTCTCCAATAAGTGTCTTTATTGGGTTTAAGCTGACTTGTTGTGGGAGGTGATTCTATGGTGGATGTGTGAGAGAGAGGCAAATAGAGACGAAAGGTCATATAGAATACAGCTATATAGTACAGTCCAAGACCAGTGGCCCTCCTTTCATACAAACTAGCACCAAACTTTCGCATAAAGAGGAAATTGTTATACATATATATATATATAAATATATATATATATATATATATGTAAACCAACAGATAAACCGAACAGTCGGAATGTTAGATTAAAACCCGAAAATGTTTAAACATCAGGTGGGGCTATGAGCTGCATCCACGATTGTCCCACATACAATTTTGGTAAGTAAGAGCAAACGCTCTAAATCATGTGGAGGTTTGATGGGTAAGTGACGATAGATGCAACAAACACAAATATCACGTGCCAGCCTCTACGAAGTAGTTGGCCAAGGGGCTCTACTACAATGATATTGGTCAAGCACGTGATGCTCAGCTAACCCTTTGCTCACGACTCCCACACACAGCTAGCAATATAAAGAGATGTATAGGGGTCAGCAGTAGGGGGGGAATACTTCGCTCGTCTTCACATGATGAGAACTCTCATATACTCCCTCGTTCCTAATGGGAAACCCCATTTGCCCGGTTGTACAGTGTTAGAACTGGAAGAAGGTAAGGAATGCATCATTGTTGGAACCCTGTACAAGCATATGAAACTCAAACCTTCTATTCTCGACGAGTACTCTAAGGAGAGATCTGTGACCCCACTCGTCAAACCCCATAATTTTATGCACCCAAATGACCAATTGGTTTTGAAAGATGAGAGTGGAAGAGTTAAACTTGGTGGATACTGATGAGAATCACGAGACCTCCTCAACATGTCAAGGGCCTCATATTGGGTGCCTGTGCAGCAGGGGTTGTCGTTGCTTTGCATGGAAATGAAACTGGCGGTTGACAGCCTCAAGAAACCTGCGCAAGGGTTCCAAGTTCCAATACAAACTCACCATTTTGGATCCATATACATATCGTAATCCCAGAACGACCAACTGAGTTTGCGGTGTTCAATGTCATAGCTGGTATTTTGTGCACCTCTCTATCTCTGTGCTTGTCTCTTGCAGTATTTAATATAAATAAGTTGATTTTTTTAATAAGACATTGTTGTTATTGGGTAGGATTGTTAATTTAGTCTTTCAGATTGGTGAGGTAGGGATACAACTAGGTGGTGGAATAATGATTTGGTTCACTCGGCAGGGTCTGTAGCTAGCATTCTGCTGACTCGCCCGTTCCAAGTTATGAGTTGAGTTAGGTGGTTTGGGCGAAGGTTTAAACCGTGTGGGTGTGAGCTTGGAGTGGACTGTGGAGTGTGAGTGCTGTGTTCAACTGCCATTTCAAGAAAAGAAAAGAAAAGAAAAGAAAGGAAAGGAAAATACGAAAAGGAGGCAGTTCCTATCACGAGGGATCAAATTTGATCCCTGAAAATGGACCAGCTTTATGCTCAACGTAGAAAGTAGAAACAATATGAAGTCGTATTTTGGGTTGGTTGAAAAAAATGAAAATTCCTTAAGATTTGTTCAAATGGAGAATCTTGATTTTGCATAAGTCGTATCTCAGATTTTCCTTGGATTCTGGTTTGTTGTTCTAGTGGTTTTGGTTTACCAAACTCATGACACTGCTAGTTTTCTGGGTTAATGGCTCTAAACTAGATGCTGGGTGTGGTTTCACAAAACCATGGTTGTTGTTTTCCCTTTTTGGCCATGTATTAGCATATTTTTATTCTTTCTTTGATTGGCCGTGCACATGCTCCCTTTGGTGGCAGTGCAAATGCTTCCTATTTTTTTAATGGTTGTTGTTCCCTTCCATGTGCTCGTCAATGGGTTACATGTGATGCAAATTTAGTATGCTTTGTGTGGGGAACATGTGTTGTAATGGGTTTTCTTTTTGTGGGTATTCCCCACATGCATTTAGCTAAGTGGTTTTCCACATGGCCGAGGATCACATGTTGCAGCAATATCCATCTGCCGAGTTGCACATGGTGATAGTATATGTGAGTCTTTGGAAAATAGTTAATTTTCTTGAATAATTGATTTTTATAAAATCATGATGATTAGTGAAAGACCTTGAAAATACAAGTTATGTAACTTATATTGGCATATATATAATCTGTTAATATATGCATGTGATATTTGTAAAGTTTATAACATGCTGTTATTATTATGAATAAAATGATGAAGCATGTTAATTGTTATGTATAAAATACATACATATGATGATCGCCATAATTGTTATGTATAAAAATCAATTATGATTAGTGAAAGACCTTGGAAATACAAGTTGTGGAACTTATATTGGCATATATATATATACTGTTAATATATGCATGTGATAATTATAAAGTTTATAACATGCTGTTATTATTATGAATAAAATGATGAAGCATGTTAATTGTTATGTATAAAATACATACATATGATGATTGCCATAATTGTTATGTATAAAATCAATTATGATTAGTGAAAGACCTTGGAAATACAAGTTATGGAACTTATATTGGCATATATATAAACTGTTAATATATGCATGTGATATTTGTAAAGTTTATAACATGCTGTTATTATTATGAATAAAATGATGAAGCATGTTAATTGTTATGTATAAAATACATACATATGATGTTTGCCATAATTATTGCACATAAAATTGGCATATGGCATGTGGTGATGATGTTATGAGAAAGTGACTGGGTTTAACAGTAAATTCCATACATCTCATAGTAACAATGTGTTTTGAGAAAATAAAACCGTACACTTGTCATGTGAATATGCGTATATGGGCGCGCATGTTACGCGTGCAAGCAAAGCGGACAATATTGTTACTTGGAGAAGTACGGGGTGTTACAGTGGCACAGTTACATGTGGTGGCTCAAGTTGAGTGAGCAGAATGATTTATTTGTATATCACTGATATAAATGTTGATATGAGATATATGTTGAGCTGATATACTATGAAATGTATGCACAAATTGACATACATGAATTGTTGATATGAGATGTATGCCATATGTATTGCATAATTGCATCTGGCATGAGACACAGTTACATGTGAAATATATTGCATAGAAAATCATATGCATTTATGATTATTTTTGTAACTGTGGAGTTGAGATACCACCGATGGACAAAAGATCCTGGAAACAGTTAGTGCACTAATATATCACCCATGCTAAAAATAGCACGTAAATCCTCTTGTCAATGAGTGACAATCGCGGTAAGTCCTAAAAAGGCGGGGACTGGGTGATATACATCCTAAAAAGGCGGGGATGCTGTGGTTAAAATGGTTAGTGCATTAATATATCACCCTTGCTAAAAACAGCACGTAAATCCTCTTGTCAATGAGTGACAATCGCGGTAGGTCCTAAAAAGGTGGGGACTGGGTGATATACATCCTAAAAAGGCGGGGATGCTGTTGTGGTTAAGATGGTTGAGTACCCTAAAATGAGGTAGCCATCTGTTATGTGAATGGTTGATGTTTTGCAGGAAAAAGCAGGACAGAGAGATGGTTGAGTATCTTAAAAATGAGGTAGCCATCTGTTATGAGTTGATGTTTTGCAGGAAATGCAGGACAGAGAAATGGTTGAGTACCTTAAAAATGAGGTAGCCATTTGTTATGATGAAATGGTGAAATGGTGAATCCTAAAATAAGGTTACCATCAGTATGAATGGTTGAGGTTTTGCAAGAAAAGCAGAACAGAGAAAATGACAGGTATGACTGCATGAGCATTGTATCATAAAACTATCATATGCATAAAGCATGCAGATACAGTAAAATTATTTATTGTGAAAAAGTGATGGATATATTCTGTAATATATATAAATGAATTACAGATATGATGATTTATTTATGTGATATTTGTTTGATGATAAAATTTGTTGACAGATATGAGAATATGGAAGGATGTGAATATTTCTGAATGTATTGAGATAAGAAGATATTGTATTCTTGTAATATGAATAACAATAATAAAAATGACTCGCCATGGACTAGGCAATTTGCTGAACCATGTAAATCCTGGTGTTTGTTTATTTTTCTGCTATGTGTTTTCTTTAAGAGGATGACACGTTATCAGCATGAGACTCTATCCAACTCAGTAAACTAAATGGATGTTTTTGGAATTTGGGTACATTACGGGACTGTACTCAGGATACAAACTAGTACTCAGCGCTATCTTTAATTGTTGAGATGTTGAAAAAAAAAAAAAATTTCCGCACGCGTATTTTGAAAAACTGTGTTAATTGTAAAAAGAAATTACTCAAAAGATAAGCGCTTGGTGTTTTATGTCACTGTGGCATTTCCGCATAGGGGTAACCCTGTGTGGGGTGTTACATCAACCGTCTTGATATCATCATGAGGTGGATTATCATCCAAGTTGTTCGACGAATAATAGTGGTTTGGGTTGATGGTTGTCTTGATAGTGTCTCTGTTCTGCTCAAACCTATCAATAGATAATGGATAATTTTTTTGTTAGGCAGTAACTTCTAATGGCAGTATCAGAAGTTAAAATCATGCATTATGTTCTTACCATTCCATCAATTCCACAACTTGAGGTATTTTTGGTGAAACTGCAACCGCACTCGTTGATCTGGTTGTTATTGACAATCCTAAAATCATTGTATAATTTAGTTAATTTAATAAATTTTTGGATATGGCAAAGTAATAAATATGTCAATTTAATGCATTTGATAAAATGGATTATGATATATTTGTTTACCATTGTAAGGAGATATTCCAAGGCGAAATCCAACAATTGCGGGGTTTGTTGCTTGCTGTTTATATATCTCGAAGCATTGGTTTGGCACAAAATGGTTCCAAAAGGAGATGAGCATAGGTTGTAATCTGTAAGAGCTTTAATAATTTATATGATAAAAATGATTAAAGAACAGTGTTTAATTAGAATTAAATTAAAAGTGTCTATACCCTTGATCCACGACAATTGCTTCTTGTACATTCGATGTCCCATATCTGGTAGCAGTGCATCGAGGCAATTTATGTCCAAGACAATAGCAAGGAGATCTGCACATGTTAATTGAAAGATAATTTAGTCGAAAACTGTTTATATGAGCGCATTATATATGTGTTTGTATTGTATATATATAAGGCTAATGGTATTTAGTGCTTTACATACCGATATCTCCACCAGATTTCATATAGTCAGGGAAGAGAGAAAATGGTGTGAAGCTGAATTGGGTACTAATCAGCTCATTGTAGGGTTAAGAACAATGTTGGATCACTGTTTTACCACTAAGTATCCATTCATAGGTGGTATTCACGATCTGATAATCTGTTTTGCACAGTTTCACCATTGCCTTTGAGATAATATATGTGCTGAACAGTTGCAGGCGCGATGAGATCATCAGAATTTGATCGCCCCATACTATTCCCTGAACTTTGTCTCCCTTAAAATCAAAATTAAACTAATGTGACTGAAATCATATGAATTATGAGTTTGGTTTGATAAAGTGTATACTATTATGTTTTTATATGAAGCTATACACTTGAAGTTTTTATCAGTTATATTTACATAAAAAGTTGTATACTATAGAATATATATTGAAAACTATTAGGAATGAAAAAAAAAAGATTGAATGAAAACAAATGATAGAATACATTGTCTGCGAATATATAAAATAATTAAAGAAATGTATAATAAGTAGTTATTTGAATAAAGTCGAAATACAAGAGATGTACAGTTTGAATTTTTGAGGACATTGGTTGGATGCAAGTAAGCATTTAATTCGATAAGGAAAATAGGTCTCTACACATGTTAAGCAATAAGCTTAAACATTCGAACTATCAATTAGGAATTAGATTTTTGAAAATGTAAGAAAAAAATAAGTGCAGTAAGGAAACTATTTCATGTGAATAATAAAAGATTTCCTTACCAAAGAATCTGCAAAGACATATTTTTGGTGGCGCCGTGTGTTATCACTTGAACCCCACACCGGATGTTTTTCGATAACCTGGAGCTTGGCTGCCCAGATTGGATTGGTCGATGGTGTAATTTCTTTGATCGAACAAATTTTTGGTGGCATCCTAAAATGAGAAAGAGCAACATTGATCTTGATAACAGCATAAGGAAAATGATATGATAACTATAGATTGCACAATTATAATAGGTAGGACGAGATTCTGTGATATAAAAAAAGTGGTATCTAGAGTTAACTATTGAATTTAATTATGCAGCAGATCCATACAACAGAGTAGACCATTTAGTTGAATCTGTTTCAAGGAATTTATTGGAGTGCAATTAAGAAAAAAAGAAATACAGGAACATGTACTTAATATGGAATAATCAAGTAGCTTATATACCTGTTGAAAATTTGATGATCTCTTGCAAGCATCCTGTTTGTCGAGAATATATAAGAAAAATTTCTCAGTTTTTATAAGATAAGGTTCAATCTGGATGTGCTGTTTGGAGAATTTCTTTGTACACGATATTAGAAGTATATTTTTGATCTGTTTTTTGATGAATATCTTCGGGTACAATAAGGATTTTTAAGTTTGCTGCTGAAGTAGCCCTTGATAGTGCCATATATAATTGGCCATGAGAGAAAACAGGTGCAGGTAGATAAATGCCAACTTTTTCTAGCGTTTGGCCTTGTGCTTTATTTATCGTCATTGCAAAACTGAGTCTTATTGGGTATTGGACTCTTTTGAAAGGAAATGGGTATGAATCAGTTTTATTTGGTGAGATAGGTATTCTAGGAATAAATACTGTATCACCTTTATATTGGCCTATTGCAATTTCAGCGTTGATGAGATTTTTTTGAAATTCACGGCATATTAACCTTGTTCCATTAGACAAACCTTTAGATGGATCTATATTCCGCAGAAGCATTATAGGGCAGCCAACTTTTAGAGTTAATTCATAAGGAGGGTACCCATTGGGTGTTAGAGTATTGAAGAAATCTTCTTCCATCATATAATTTTGATCTGTTAAATTTTCATCGCGACTATAGTAAGTTTTTTCTACACCGGGGAATTTTTGAATTAATATTTTGTTTATTTCATCAACATAATCATTTTTTGGTGTAAGAATAGCTCTATTATTTATACTGTAAGAATTTTTTTCATAAGATGATATGTGAGGAAAAATAAAATGCATTAGTGCTTGAACTGATTGTTTTTGGTCTTGATATATTGGCAGAAGTAGATGTTCAGGAAGTTTAATGTTATTTTTGTCTATTGTTGGTTCAGTTCCATTTCCTATCCGCAATAAGAAATCTGTAAAATCTGGATCAGTCTGTGCCCGTATATTTTTTGTAAGTTTAAGAATGTTCAATTCTGGCCACAAATATGAGTTTACACGACTACAATCTATAGATTCTTCTTTACTCGATCTTGGCACTATTGGTAGGACTTGTCTAAAGTCACCACCAAAAACAACAATTTTACCCCCAAACAGTTTGGTAGAACTCATTACGTCCTGTAACATACGATCAAAAGATTCAATGGCCTGACGCCTAATCATGGGTGCTTCGTCCCATATTATAAGTTTGGTGTCCTGTATTAATTTCGCAAGACCGCTCTGTTTGCTAATTGAACATACTGCTTGGCTATCAATTTCTATTGGAATTTTAAACCGAGAATGTGCTGTTCTTCCTCCTGGCAGGATAGAAGCAGCGACTCCTGAAGTCGCTGTAGCTAAAGCTATGTGATTTGTGGATCGCACTGATGCTAAAAGAGCACGATATAAGTATGTCTTGCCTGTACCTCCTGGTCCATCAACAAAGTATGATTTTGTTTCATTGTTTTCTATAGCTAGGACAATTAAATCATATGCAAGTTTCTGTTCATAGTTCAATGAGCTAAATAAGTTCCGATCCTCATCAGTTAATGGTATTTGGAATTCATCTAATATTTCTCTAGGCATCATATCATTAGCAGAAAAGTTAATTGAGAAATCTACTAAATGGTATTCATCTATTGATTTATTCATAGATTCAAGTGCTAAATTTATTGAGTTTAGAACATTATGTTTTACTGTTAGTGTAGAGAGATTGTGAAGATTAATGAAATCTTCTGACATTGATTCTTCAAATTTCTCCCAGAGGTATTTTGGATCAATTGGATTACAATGTACAAGTATGGTTGCAAACAGTTGTCTCATAGTAAATGGCATATGATAATATGATGCTTCTAATAAGCAGGCTTCGAGCGTGTTATCTGTATGCAATAAATCTCGTAGAAGAGCGGCCTCTCTAAATGAAGATGCCAATTTGTTATCTACTGTTAAAATATCTTCGTATGATTCCGGTCCTTTTATAGTGTTCAGTAGTAATCTAAGATAATATCTTTCTCCTTCAGATGGATTTGCACAGACTATTCTACCGATTACTTTGCCTTTTTTACGTGGAGTCCATCTTCTACTTGTTGTGTTCCAAACATAGTGTTCAGGATAATTTTTGTATAGCAGTCTTGTAGTTTTTGGGTAGAATTTGTTCATTGAAAAGAATTCTGTCAACATGGTCTTTGATAAGAAAAAATTTTCGGTGAGTTGAGCTAAATGATCGATTCTTTGAATGGCACAAAATGTTTTCCCTTTAAATGCAATTGTAAATTTATGACACTGGGATACATTTCATTTAGTGTAAATGCATAAATTCTCCATATTGCTTCAGGCGCACTGATCCACCTACCAGATTGGAAAGCATCAATTTCATCAATATTTATTCCATTAATCTGGTCTATAATTTTAAAGCTTACTTTATCGTGTCCTTTAAAAATGTATTTGTATAAGTATTTTACAGCTTTTATTGTAGAGCATATTTCAACATTGATATGACAATCATATTTAGCTAATAAATAAGGATTGTATGGTATAACCCATCTATTATCTAATGTACAGTTTCTAACCTGCAGTGTATCTTTGTTATTTGGTCTTTTGTAGATTGGATAAGAGTCTTTTCCTTGAGTTGTTTTTGTGCAGTAATCTTTAGGATAAAAATTTTTGCATTTACCGTTTTTCATGCATATGTTCTTTCTGTTCAGGTCTCCACAAGGTCCATGCAACATATGTTTTTTGACACAAGCACGCAGATATGGGTTTCTTCAGGTGGTATTTCAGCTGAAACATAATTATCATATGAGGTCGGTGAAAGTATTTTTGCTCCTTCTTTAAGTATTATGAGAAAGTGAACATGTGGTAGACCACGTTTTTGAAATTCTGTTACATATACATAAGCAGCTACAGGACCGAAGATTTTTTTCTTGAATAAATCATTTTTTAATTCTTCAAGTTTTGCTCTAAAAACACGTGCAACTAAGTCGGGTCTATTTTGTGCCTCTTCACCATCTATAAGATTGTTTTTAATCTCAGGCCATGATGGATTACAAGTCATTGTTATAAAGAGATCCGGCTTACCAAATTTTTGAACTAAAGCCATTGCATCAGTGAACCTACGCTTCATATCTCTAGGTCCTCCAATGAAAGAAGATGGCAGAACTATTCTTTTTCCTGTTTCTGATCCACGTGTCATACCTTGGGCAATACTGTCAACTATTCCAGTGTATAAATCTGCTCTAATTCGTTTTTGGTTGAGACGGAAAAAATCTAACCTTGATGTTTCCATCTTTATGTACATATCTATAATATACTGTTGCAGCAATCTTCCGCCATGTAACAGTAACGTTTTTTCTGTCAACCTCATCTGCAATTTATAACAGTAATATTCTCGAGCAAAAACAGTTGTTCTTGGAGAGCATTTGTTACTATCCTCAACTGTGTAAGATTAAGGTTTTGTTATTAGAATGTGACATAAATTATATAGAAAGTGGAATATGGTAGTAAGAAAGTTGTCTATAAGACAGTTACCTGTTTCTTCGTTGCCTAACAATTCATCTACAGTAGCTGCGTTTTGAGGGTTGATTGATCGTTGTCCTGGACAAGTTTCTTCACCTTTTTCTCTATCAATTCTTTTTATTCCATTGTGCCATCCAATTTCACCCAATGGAAATAAAATTGGATATTGAAGAGGGTCATAGCAACCATAAAAGTATTTAACATGATATTTGTTATTCTGATGTCCATGAACAATAATGTCACGATGATTAGAAATTTCCTCATGATTAGATTCTGTCCATATGGCTGCGACCTGAGAAACTGTTGGACTATTGTAGACTCGTTGATCTGTTTTTGGAGTTGAGTGAATAATGATGCTATGATCTTCAAGAGTAGAAATTTCTGAGAGGCTACGAAAAAATATTGCATACGGATTGTTCTGAAGCATATGAGTAAGGAGTTGGACAATTGTTGGAGTGAACTGATTTGAGTGAAATAGTCTATTTTCGAGTTCATGTTCAGTATCATAAAAATATAATTGAAGGTATGATGGGATTTGGGTTGTAGGAAGGAGTTGATTTATGTAGTGATAAACTTGTCCCTGAACTCTAAATGTGTAAATTCCATTGGTTCTTTTACTAAGTTCTTTGTCATAGTTGACTCCAATAGATGTGAACGCCAAAAAATTATTATATGATCTAATGTATGTCCTAAATGATTTTGCTTCATCTGAATTTGATGTCAGTAAATATTGCTGTTTTTCTGATGCATCATTAGCTACTAAGTGTATTTTTCCTTCAAGACAGCAAAAGCTTTTACATTCTCGATAAAATCGATATGCTTGGCAATATGAACATGGTTGAACAGAAGGTAAGATCATGGGTTCTGTTGGAAGTATTTGTGAAACTGTATCAAGCCTAACTGTATGGCTAAACTGTAATTCATTATGCTGTGGATTGCATACGGTATTATTGTTTTGTGTAGTTCCATTTGGGTGGGTACTAATAGTGTTGTCTCTAAATGGATTCCAATGAAGGGGAATGTCAGTGAGCTCAATATCGTCTGTAAGGTCAATATTTCTTTCAGATATTGGCGATGCATGGTTGTGAATTCGTTGGCTCAATGTGCATGGGAACTTATTTTCTTGGGCAGATGCTGTAACATGACTCTCTTCAATTGGAACTGAAATAAGATAAGAGTTGAGTATAGATTATTGTAAACTAAATTTGAAACTTTTAATTGAGGTTAAGGAGAATCTGATACCGTCATGGAGCTGATCCATGTCGATGGATGTATCTTTAACAGTAATATTAGGGCTAATATCTCTGAAACAAAGGATGGGATTCGTAATGAGATTTGCATCCGCAACAATATGATTTCCATCGGCGATGCATCTCTGGCGATCAGCAGGATACGAATCTTGATCAAGTAACTGTCTTCGTCTTACATTTCTTATGAACTCTGTTTGATCAGTAATTTCTACGCCATCTTTTCCTATTTCAATATTTGTTTTTTTGTTTAAAAAATTATTATATATAAATTTTATAAATAAGTAGGGGAAAAAAAATACCAAACATTCAGTAAATTAGATCTCACGTAGTTGTTCTATTCTTTGAGCAGCATATTTCTGTCGACGGTGCAAGTTAGTTGCTTTCCTTTTGTCCGTTTGGTTAGCGTCCGAGCGATTGTCACCTTTAGATGAAGAATGTTCCATTTGTTCCTGATAAATAGATAGCTGAATTCTTCGCATATTTATTTTAGCCAAAGTTAAATTAGAATTATATATATTAAAAATATTTGCTGGTACAATAACTAATGCTTGATTTAGGGAAAAAAATTGGGTATAATTTGATTCCTAAATGGAAGGTGCTTGAATATATAGAATCCAAATCTGGATACTTTTTTTATGTTTCACTTTTTAGAATTAAATAAAGAAGGTTCAATTACAAACAGAGATATAAATAATGTAATTTTATAAGTAAAGATTATACAGAAAATGAAATAGATTGATAATGGAATATAAAAAGGATTAACAATAATAGATAAAATATACAAGAAATATGAATGCCAAAGCAAAAATAAGAAGAGGAGTATGAACGGAAAGGTGCAAGGAAAAAAAAATCGGCTAAATTAAAAAGTTGCAACTGCATTACAGCTTACCTGAATCTCCCGGAAGAACTCAGGATAAAAGGATCTAAAGAAAAAAATAATTTAAGGTGTTATTATATATTTGTGGCGCGAATTAAAATGATATTAGAAAGATATAATAAAAAATAAATGCACAAAAAAGTTTGAAATACAAAAAGAAACCATAGGGAAGAATCCAGCGAAATATGCATAAAGAAATTGCGAGATTAAAGAATGCAGTGAAAAAATACTCACAGATCTTAATATTAACACTTTTTTATATATGATTTTCTTGTTGTGTTTTTATAGAAGTTATGACAAATAATTTTTTTTTTAAAAAGGAACCTACTTAATGTATACTTATTTCCGTTTAGCATTAAATTATTTTATAAAAGATAGTTTATATATTTATTAACATATAATTTAACTAAGACTCGTTTACTAATTAATTAATTACTCTTGAGAACAACGATCAATAACCAATATATATATCTAACGAATGTTTTTCATATTATTTACTATTAACTGTAAAACAGTCATAAGATAACTAAATATGTAAACAGCACTGCTGAACTATATGTGATTAAGTTATAATAGTTTTTTATTGAGATAAATAAATGATTGGTATTTTAATTAAATATTAATATAATCTTATTTACAGATTAAAACATAATATAAATTAACGAATATGTAGATAACAAGAATTCGATTAAATATAGTCTATATATATTTGTTATTCTATAAGTGGATTTAGTTCCGCTGGCAAGTTCCTGCGATTTTTTTTTCATAAATGATTTCTATATTATTAAATTTCAAATGACGTTCTTAATATTTTTTTTTCCAATATATTATCTTACTATTTAAATTCCAACCTATATATTATAAACAGAAGTAAACAGTATGGAGAATATTATTTCAATATTACTATTACCTCTTAATCAAAACTTATTGCAAGTAAACAAATTTTATGTGTAACTGTTAATATGAGCCTGTAAAAGTTTTACAGATAAAATTAAATGACAGAGGAAAATATATTAAATGACTGGGTGCATCCTATCAATTAGAGGCAATTATCCTGTGCTATAAATCGAATATAGAGCAATTAAATATTTTTCTGTGCAGAGTATTTTACTATCATGAAGGTTTCATTATAATTTTTAGCAGTTAATTAAGTAATCAACTAATCAAAATTACAATGGTATCGTTGTCTAACTTATTTTAGCAATTAGATGGGCATTAAATTTCTAAGGGTATAAGGGGTGCTAAAATAATTCACAGCAAGGCATCAAATAATTTGTATTATAGATTTGTTTATGTATAATATATTTAACGAGAAAAGTAAATAAATTTTATCAGTCTATTAGTCACTTCTAAGAAATATGTTGGCAGGAAAATAATAAAAGGAATTCTAAAATTTGTTGATTAATATCTATTAAAAACAAAAATGGAAACTGTGTGGTGTTTATTGATGGAAGCAGTGTGTTGGAACAAAAATGAAGTGTATTTTTGTTTAGCGTATAATTCTTGTGCTTTATATATAAGTTAACTTTGAACTGCGGTGATAAAAGGGGGCGAAAAAACTATGAAGATAAAATTCTGGATTTTTTGGTGATAGTGTGTAGGATATTAACGAAAGTGTGAATATATTGCACGAGAAAGAGGATGTAAAAATAGGAAGAAAGATGATTAGCAAAGATGACTGAATAAAGAAAAAAAAGTAAGAGAAGAAGTTCTATACCTGTTGGTAGAACTGTGAAGCGTTTGCAGAAGAAGTGTAACTGTGAAGGGGGAAGTGGACTTGGTGTAAAGTATATATATATATATATTCTGAGTATGTAGCAAGTAAGAAAGAAAGGACAAACGGTGTAAGAGTAAAGAAAAGTAGTCATTTCATTTGGACTTATGACTCGGTTGAAGCATTTATGAGAAAAAAAAATATATCTTAACAGAGGGACATGTTTATGATCTGATACATGCTTTTTAGCTGATTCTAGTGAGCCATAATGATGTTTTTTTTGAATGGAACCAATGTAATGTTAAATATATATGGTTATTTTTAAAAATATAAATATTTGGAAATTTTTAAATCGTTGGATAAGGTTTGTTTTTTTTTTTATGTGTATCATATTTGGAAAAATTTGTAGTTATCTAGTAATTAGTTTAAATAATAATAGAATATGAAAATTCGACAATGCTATAAAGAGAACACGGTGTAAATTTTTTTTAGAATATCTCTTACAAAATATCTCTTTAATAGTTGTAATTTATTTGTGAATGTGTTTTAGCTCTAAGTCGGTGTTATTAATTAAGCTGAATATTTATAAACTTGGGTGATTTTTTATACCAGAGAGCAAACTGTTATCATTTTTTGTATTAAAGCGTTTGAAAAAGTATATAAATAAAGTATTATGGTTATAAACTCTAAGGATCTAAATCCTCTATTTGAAATTGAGTTTGATTGGGTGATGTGGTAGCATCTATATGGTTTGATTTTTACTCTAGTGAAGTACAGATTATTTAAGTAATGGGATATCATTTAGGTAATGTTATTAAAATTGGACCGGATTGGTCGATTCAACCGGTTGAACCAGGAACCGGTTCCTTATCTAGTTGGTTCAACCTAAAAAATTAAATTTGCAAAAAAACTGTTCAGTCCGATGGGTCAATTGGTTCAATCGGTTAAACAGGCAAAAAAAAACGGTAAAAAAACGGGGCAAAAGGTTTTTTTTTTTTTTTTTTTTTTTTTTAAAAAAAATTTAAAAAATTTTTTGTAAGGTGCTAAAATGACTAAAATAGTCACAATATTTGTAATGACTGCATATAAATTCAAATATATGATTGACTGTACAAATATTTTAAAAAAAGTTATATTTTAAATCATTTATAGCTTTTATTATAATAAATAAATAAATAAATAATATATTTATGATGTTACGGTTCAGCGCAACGGTTCAATCGGTTGAACCAGTTGATCATTAACTTGGTAATTTTTTTGGTTTGATAAACGGTTCGGTTTTTAAAACACTGCATTTAGGTAAAAAAAACATCGAAGCAGAAGATATGTATTTAAACTCTAGTGAATTTTTATTGTAAATTTGTTAGACGTTAAGATATAAATTATAATTAAATTTTTTTTTTGTTATTTGTCAAATTTATTTGTCAAACTAATTTTTTTTCGGTGCTCTGTGCTGATTTAACGCTTTCAGGTTTACAGGATTTTGCAGACCTTTCGTGCAAATCTCATTTTAGTTGAAATACATTTAGATACCTGTTTTGGTTTGCTTTTCTTCTGTGTTGGTCAATGGGAAATAATTGTATTGTTTTTTTGTTCATTAAAATCTGGTTTTGTTATTTGTGTAAACCTCGGTATATTAAATTTATTGGTCAAAAGACTGGATTGTCCTCTATTTATATTTTGTTTTGGCTTTAGTCTTGAGGTTAGTAGGGTCTTGTTAACTGCCCATTACAGGTATAGCTGAAGACGTGCAGGTTTATAGCCATCATTTCAAGATCTTTGGATATCATGCGTGCTGCAGTAGCGAATGTGGAAATAGACTGACTTTGATATTTTTTTAACTTCTTCTCCTTGTTGTCTACTCTGCTGGGCGAGGTATTCACACTACAAGCAGTGTTTGGGTTTCCGTTTTGTGCTTTCCGTCATCGGTAAGCCGTATTCGCCGTGTTTTTGTGTTTTTTTTCATGGTTTCCGATGTTATTGTCCGTTTATTTGATTACTTTTATTGTATATATGAATTAATAATGTAAACTTATTGCTTTATTTTTGTTTGGTTTATATTTAGATCTGTCTTGTACGAAGGAAAGAGAAAGGAAGAAAGAAAATATATTCTTGAACATTAATTATTGAAGTATTTATATTTTATTAGATTGTGTAACATCTTGAAGATGTGTAAATAATACGGAATTCATTTTGTTTTCTTAAAAAATATACGCGTGAGGTTTTTTTTTAAAAAAAATTGCTCTCATGAATAACCATTTGATGCATAAATTTTTTTATCTGAGTGAATATGAATATACTTTTTTGTTTAGTTTTTATTTATAATTAATTTATTATTCTGTAAATATTATTATTTTTCTATCTTTACAAATTATTAAATTTCATGAGATACTATCTAATAGACTGTTTTTTAAAAAAAATTTAGGGATGGAAGAATCAGAGGACATGGAAAGGGAGTTACGGCCCTCGAGTTTTTTCAAGGTCATGATAAATGACTTTTCCGAAAAAATGGTAATACTCTGTATTTGTTTTTCTATTTGATATGTGAATTTAGTTTTTAATTGAGTTTGTATTTACCTAAACTGAATTTAGTTTTTAATTTCTGTTCCATTTGATTTATGATGAATATAAACATTTGATGCAATTTTATATGTTTGTTTAGTGCATTGATGAATTTTATTCATTTCGTTTGCAGCTCATACCAATAGCTTTCAGAGTGCGGTCAGAGTTATTTAGTAATATAGCTGAATACTACTTTCTCAGTACCCATAAAGGGACTTGGCGTGTTAGTGTTCACATTGAAAGTGAAATGAAAGTTTATTTTGCAGATGGGTGGAGTGTTTTTGTAGCTCACCATAAACTGATAGCTGGAGAAATACTTGTTTTTGAACAACTCAGCAATTATAGTTTCTTTGTTCATGTGTATGGTCATAGTGGTTGCGGCAAAGATTTTGCTGGATGCACAAAGATAAGGATTAAGGAAGAATTATTAGATGTTTTTTCTGATGATCCTTTGACTGAAGAAAAAATCAAAAGCGGTGATTATTTTTATTTTATAATGATATATTCAATGGAGATTTTAGATGGTTTTGTTGAAACTAATCATCATTTATATAATGTTCTTGCTTACTATGTTTATTTACAGGGGCAGAGATATTTGAATCAAGAGAAGTTATATCTTCTTCAGAATGTAGTTTCAGTGCAACACTTAATGCTTCGAATTGTCATCCAAAGAAACCTTATATGGTTTGTTTTTGTTTTAATTTGTTATTTACACAATTGAAGTCTTCTTTATGTTTGCAACAGTTGTATATTTTGTTGATATTTTGTCAATAGCAGTTGATGTTGAGCTAATATTTTGTTGTCTTTAATTTATATTTTAGCATATTTCGATCAGCTTTGTTCGTTCAGCTCATTTGGATAGCATGGAGTCAATTCTAGTAGAAGATGCATCTGGGAAAGTTTGGGAATTCAATCTTGATAGGGGGACACGCTACACAAATGGTTCCAAAAGAGTGAAGCTGCGAAAGAATTGGAGAGAATTCGCTGAAGCAAATAATCTCCAAGTTGGGCAAGAGTATACATTCGAGTTTGATCGCACTCATGTCAAGGATGACATCCCTTTACTGAAATTTAAAACATTCTGCTGATGATCTTAATCAGTGTTTTGTTAAATGGGTCTGTTTTTTTGGGGTACTTGTCGAAGGCAAATCCGCATGAACATTGCCTTTTTTTTGTACTTGATAATGTATATACTCTATGCTTTTGTTTTCTGTTTCTTTTTGGTTGATGTTTTTTGTCCTTTGATTTTTGTCGATAATGATGCAATCATACTTTAATGATGAAAAGTTTATGATACTATTTTCTTTTGTTACTTAATACTGAAAAAATTATAGGATGATATGGATGGGTGCATGATATTTTTATTTTATTAATTTAATTAAATTGAGTGCTTTGTTTGTAAAACTTTGATCGGTACAATATTGTATGTTTTCTAGTATATCCTGTACCGTTTTAGAGGAAATAAATTAGTAGCCGAATGATTATGCTGAAAAGTTGATGGCTATAGATAATTGACATGCTGAAAGTATGAATATACCAATTAATACTGAACTTTATCAGATGAAATAAGGGTCAAATTATATAGTGATCTAATAGAGAGAAAATTATGATGTTTTAATCATCTGAATAACATGTTATATTCACCCTACTTTGTGCGTTGATACTTTAAAGAAATAGTTAAAGATGAATTAAGAGTAAATAATTATATACCCTATAATAGCAGAGAGCATGCAATAAAAATTGACAATTGGACAATATAAAGAATAATGAAAATTGGATGATTTTTAAATAAATTGTTAGGATTAACGATATTTTGATTATATAATAGGAATCATTGATGGGTTTTTTTAATTTTTTTAGTATTTTATTTTTTGTATCCACTAAAATAAACAAGCGATCTTCAAATAATGGTTCGCTAAGACTAATTATAAATGAAATTGTTTTAATTTTAAGGAAATTATTAATTTAACCATAATATTGGGCATAATTTTTTGAGTCTATTTAATTATATTTGTACGATTAAATTATTTTATACTTTTATAGAGAGTTTTTGGGATTTAACTATTTTACGTTGAGTTAACATATAAATTAGCTTTTATTAAAAGTATAACCACTATATACTGTAATATCTATACTTGAAAATGTAAATATTTGATTAGTAGGTAACAATTGGTAAATCTATTGTAATAAGGTTTTTTTCACAATAGAGAAGTGAAAAGAAATATAAATAAGGTAATATACTTATAATTTGATAAATTACAGTAACTTTTAAAAAATATTAATAAATAGAAATTTTTAAAAATTTCTTCTATTAGCATAGATAGATATAAAAGAGTTTCAGGTAAATATATGCATGAAAGGTAATTTAATATTGAATCTAATTAATTTTTTGAAGACTATTTTTAGTGACACAGATTAGTAGTTTAATTTTAACATAAACTTTGACTAAATATAATAACATTTACAAATTATAGATCTTTTATTGAAAGCTTATAATCAGATGGATTATAATCTGCGAAAGCATGTGGAATTACATTAAACATTGAAGATCGATAGGTGAAATGTTTTTTTATTTTCTGTTAACCTACATTGTGTTGGCATGCATAGTTTCTAATTCATAGTCACTAAAGTGGTTAATCATTTGCTGTGAATAAAAGGAGTTATTTGTTAATATAAAACTCAGATAAATAAATATATAAAATATATATATACATATAAGAAATTAAAAGATTGGGAAAAGAAATGGAATGTATTCGTTTGGAAGCTTGCAATCGATCGGATTATGGTTCAATTAGCAGCTCAGCTTTTGCCCTTAGAAGAATTTCCATGGACTGGACCATTTGAAGGTGGATTGTAAACACTTAGATAGTTCTAAGGGTTTTTTTTTTTTTTTTTTTACCTGTATACGTGATTTTTTTTTTTCTGGGTTGATTTTCTGTAGTTTTTTTTTTTCGACGATTATGTAGCGCGATTTAATTTCACATGACAACTATCTTAGTATATAAATGTAGATTATTATGCTGTAAAGTTTGATTAAACTTGATTAGCAAAGCATGTAATTGCGTATATGCAATGCGCAGATTGTTTAGGTAGAGACATTTTATATTTGAAAGTTTTGCTTTAGTATTTACTCCCTGCTGTTGAGGGAATAACTCTCTGTTGTTGAGGAAATTAACATAAACTGTAGTCAATTGTGTGTGCATTTTTATAGGAAAAATTAAGTGGAATCAATGATATTAAACGGTAAAAGATAACAAAAGATATACAGAATAAGATAAATACATGTTGGGTGATTTGCGAGAAATTACATAAAGAGGCAAAAGAAATACAGGTCAACATTAGAATTAGCCTATAGATATCTTACTGAAGCAAAGCACAAGAAGACAGGTTAAGTTGATACATATATCCTATTGTTTTGCTCTAAATTAATATAAGCCATGGCTTCTTTCTCCCATAATGGTGCTTTCTTTACGCAAGCTATTATCCTCAACAGGTTCTTCGACAATTCACTGCGACTTTTAAATCCAATTTAATGGAGCCCCTATAAGAAAACCATATACAGTTAGCTTGAAGTATGTAAGTGTAAAAAGGAAATTTAAAGCATATTCCTGCTGAAACTCAAAGTATCAGTTTAAATATAGAGATGTACCCAATAAAAGTGGTATTGGGTAATTTGCCGTTGTTGTAATGACTGAAGCTCAGCAAGGTAAAGAATTTCTATAGATATATTTGTCGTTTCCGGCATTGCTAAACCTTCATAAGGGGGAAAAAAATTTTACAAATATAAGTGAAACAGTTATGTATACTTTTTCCATTAAAAATAAGTAAAAAGAGTAAAATTGTTTGTCTTTAGTAATTGTTTAATAGATAAAAGTGTACCAAAGATAGTATTTCTTATTCTAATAATAAATCAAAAGAGTAGATTTGCTAAATTTTTAAGAAACCATATATATATATTTTTTAAGTAGTACTTTATGTATAATTGAATACAATGATACTTTTCTTCAAGTTATTTGTGTTCCTTTTAGTTATTTTTTTTTGGTTTTTTTTTTAGAAGGAAATCATGTACAATAATAGTTAAACGTGGAACTAAAAAGACAGATAAAAGAAATATGTTTCCGTAAGTGGAACCATTAAATGAAATATACAAATGGTCAAACCAAAAGCGAGATCACATGAAAAAGGTTTGTGGCAATTAAATTTTTTTCTGTATCCTTTGCTTGCTTGGAAAAATGATAGCCAATTCTGGTGACCAAAGATAAGTAGTGTTAACAGGGGGCATGCATATTTCATTTATTTAACTGAATATCTGCTATGTAGACAACAAAAAGTACTTGTTGTTTAATATGTCCAAACCAATAAATATACACAGTTCTCAGGACAAAGTTATAGAATTTCATGCATCAGCAATGAATAAGAAAAGTATAATTCTTTAGCCTCAGTAAGTGAACCAGTGATATTATTTTGGTGTTTAACAATAAATCAGAATACTGGAATCATTGAATTTAAACCACGAGAGTTTGTTTTCAATCAGTAAAATTGTTAAGTATCAATAAAAGTGTAATCAATCACAAAGTATAACTGGATCAGTTATATAACTCGATGCTCTAACAATAACTAAGAAGATCACAATTAGTCAATTCCAAATTATAAAACTTTGTTTGAAGCAGTAATTTAACCTTGATCCCAAAAAAGTGGTTTATCTACATAGGTTTTTGGAGGCAGTAATGTCTTTCTCACATCTTTTTGTGTGTAGTTGAATTTTGATCTTATTATGTTCGCTAAAAGGAAACCATAGACAATGGTATTTAAATGTGCAATAAAAAAGACAGATCACAGCACTTTATTTCCGCAAGCAAAAGAACTAAATGAAATGTAGAAATGAACTCACCTGAATTAGTATTAATTCGTTCTCCAGCTGTGCAAAGGTTTGTATTCTGAGTTGATACAAGTTTTTGTACCGAATCTTTTGTATATGTAGAGGAATGTTACCCAATTATGGCAAAGAGGTCCGTCACCATGATTAGTTTCCCCAAATCTTTCGGTTATCTAGAGAAATGTTACTCACTTCTGATGACCTAAGATCATCATCATGAACAACTTCCATAGATATGTTACTTATCTAATTTATTGTTTTATACCTGCACAACAAAGAATAGTTAGAGTTTGATATATTTGAAATATAAATAGGAAAAGTTCAGAAGATAATCTTAACTATTCATATTGTTTAAGTTAATTTGATAAGTAAATGAAGGAGCACAAGATTAATAAAACATAATCAATAGTTAAAGCTACAGAGTTCAAAAGCGGATAAATAAAACATAAATACTAATATAGCAATTTGTTTGCAGAGAATATTAGGTAAAGTGATAAATAGCTAAATAAAAAAACATAAGCGATAAAGAATAATGATCTATATACCAAGCATATGCTTCTTAATACAGCAGATATTTACAGGGATAGATTTATTTTTTGTGGTTATATGAAATCGATAACAGATTATGAGATTAGTCAATAGACTAAGAGAACATATTTTAGTTTGAAACTAAAACATGATTCAAAGAAAGAAATTGAATTTACTAAGAAAAGAACATTAGTTTGAATCTAAATTTATATGATATAATAATCAGTTTCAATAACAAAGAGAATGTAACGCTTTCGCAGAAATTTGGGAGTAAAATTAAAAGAGATAACTTAACATTGCAGAGCAAGAAGAAGATATAAATAAATACAGGCGTTTTGACGAAATAGTTAAGTCGGGGATGATGGAAAGAGCATAAGTGAATATGTAGAAAAAATACATCTTATTTTGTGGATATATATTTTGTGGACTATCAGAAACATTTAAAGAGAGTTTATTACATAACAAAGGATAGAACCTTTGCATTTATTTTGTATGCTTAGGTCTGAAAGCATACTTGCAGGTTTAGGTATAAAAGCATGCTTGCAGTTTTTAATAACTTTTAGATTGCTTGATAGGGCTAAAGTGTGGAACATCAACATTTTCTTACCATGGTGGACATAGTTTAGCAGATATTTCCTAATAAGCTTCATCAGGGAACCTGTGCAAGATTAGATATATAAGTTTAATTTGTCATACACTTATCAATCTATATTTGTATATTATTTGAAAATGGAATAGCATGGATCAGTAGCAAGTAATTAAGTACCCCATAGTAATAAAGTTTATTAAAAAAAATTAACAGGAAACTACATACAGAATAATGCAAACTTGATCACTTTCAAGTAGATAAGTAGGAGAAGCCGTTTGAATTAAATAATAGGAGTCACTGATGAGAATCCTTTGTGCTGCTACTCCTTTTATTTCTTCATTCATTAGAATAGACAAGGAATATTGGAGGGACGGTTTACTCTGAATATTCATCAGAGAATCTGCACAAGCACATTTTTACATATCTTTTAGTTTAATTTGTCCTATGCCATTTACTTCAAGTATAAAGTATCCATTGAACAGAAACTGTAAACTGTATGGGTTATACATAAATTAAGTTAACCTGTAGTAAATATAGTAAGTGCACTTTCTAATAGAGATTAATTTAGGTAAAGTAGAAGAATAAGTAAATAACAGGTGGCTTAATAGAGTAATAATATAAATAATATAGTGTCAATTGATTTGCATATATAATTTTAATAGTTAAAGCATATAAAACCGATAAAAGAAATGACTGTTGCCATAACAAACTATACAAAGATATCCAAGGGAAAAGTGTACCAGGTTTTTTTGACGGCGAGAAAATATGAAAAGTAAACCAAATTTTATGTATAGATCGAAGAATCCTCATCAACAGCACCTGATTGGGATGTGTAAATCGGCAAATCATTAACTTTGATTGTCAAGCGAAACAAATTTTTTTCAACCTGATCTGATGAAGTCACTAATCTAAGTAGTCAAAGTTTAAGGGGGTGCAAAAGAAAAATAAATTTAATATTTACAGAATAAAAGCAAAGCATAAATAAAATAAAATTGTTAAAATTATAACTGATTCCTGCATAGACTTAACTTGCTGTGGAGACCATTCATGCCAAAAATCACAGTGATCTAACAGCGTAGCCCAAAAAATGTGATCCTGGGAAAAGTACACAAAAGCAAAATTTGCTGCTCATATATTACCGTGCAGGGTACAAACAAGTAAAACAATAAATTTCATATGAAATAACATGGATATAGTTATACTATAAATCTAATTTGCTGGCTCATGTAAAGAGCAAGTTTTGATGAGTCAAGAAAAATGAGAAATAGATCTGAAACAAATATAAGACTGCAGTACCACAATGAAAGATCCAGAACACATCGAATAGCCAAAAGAAGAAAAGCAGAAAGGATCGTAGCAAAACAGAGGTACTTTTTCTGGTAATTCAAACAAGAGCAACCTCCAGGAGAGGATAATATAGTATACTCCGTGGAAGGGAAAACATATATAAAAATCTAACTACAAAACAGACTGGGGACAACGGAGATCAGTAACTAAAAAAAGGAAACAATAACAGAGCAAAATCAAAAGCGAGCATCAAATAAAAGTAACCAGCAACAGGAGGAATCAAAAAGTAGCAATAAAAATCAAGATATCGCCAAACGGTATGACAGTAAGACACCTTCATATATATAAAACTGATAGTTCAATAAGATCAAACTGACGGTTAAATAATATCCTCATATATATAAAACTAATGATCACCGAATAAATAAGCTAAAATCAGAACATATATATAATTTCCCAGAACAGAGATGTAAGAGAAAAGCAGAACCTCAAGAATGTTAACATTCATAACCTATCAATCAATCTACCGTCCCACACCCCAAATACCCAAAAAAAAAAAAAAAAAAAACAGAGGTAAGAAAAAAAAAATGATAAAAAGAAAAGAGAGAGACACAACCAAAAACCTGTAATCTTCCTTTCTTCTGCGTAGATCTGGTGCAGTGCAAACCAACCATGAGAGAAAATCCAAAAGAGAAAAAGACACATGAGACGACGGGAGAGCCGGGCAGAAGAGAAGATAAACCTCACGAAGCTTCCTCTACAAGATACGATCGGATAAGAATGATATACTGACAGAGTGCAGGTAATATACTGCGCAAACAACCAATTTCAGAGGGCACCTTTAATACAGGCTTGCAAGATCGACGCCCTTTCGTGACTGAGAGAGGGATACGTTTGGTGAAAATAATATCCATGAGCTGTAAGAGGGATACTCTGCGAAATATCTCTTACAGATTCTAATCAATCACAGCTGTCGGTTTGACAATCGGAAAAGGCAAAAATCGAGACGCTACCGTTTCACTCCAATGAACAGTGTCAAAAGGAAAAGTTGGTTTTTCAGTAGAATTCGACAATCGAGTCGTTTTACGAGGAAACCCACTCGAATTGCCGTCGTTTCAACGTGATGAACAGTGTTAATTCACGGATTCCACTTCTACGCTTATAAGGGTTTATATATATAT
>JAESVK010000097.1:1572117-1594572 GCA_017140935.1 Hamamelis virginiana | reverse complement strand
TAATTGTTTATATATATATATATATATATATATATATATATATATATATATATATATATATGAGTATGGAATTTGAAGGAAAAAAAGAAAAAAAAAAAAACCTCTACTGAATATAAAGGTGCAATTAACCCTCAAAAGTCAAAACATTGATCATTCGGCGATCGCCTTCAAGGATAGACAGTGAAAGAGAGCGGAGTGGTACGGGCACAAAATGACGGGGTAGGGTTCTGGTGTTGGGTTCTCGTCAGTGACCAAGAGAGAGAGAGAGCGCGATGGTATTAACTCACTCGAAGCAAATGTAACGGTGCATTGCAGACCAAAAGGAAGGAACGCCAGGAAGGAAGTGATGATTCAGGAGAGGATGTGGAATTTAACGGTCTTGATGTGCGTCGTATGGGCGCTGTCCATTCTTTACGGCGAGATGTTTGCGTTCTGGGTGCCCTCTCTTTGGGCTTGTTCGTGGCCTCATCTCCATCAATCCAGATCCCCTTCTTCCACGGTAGAATACTCTTAAGAATGGCTCTGTGCTATTGTAATGGTAAAATGATCAAATCCACCGTAATGGGTATAGATCTAAGTTCAGTGTGTCCAGATAATTGAGGTACAAAATTCACAATTTAGTTTTCCCAATGATAAACCTTTGTTTTACATATGTATGTGATCGAACATTCTACCTTTACTTAAACTCTTTGATTCTCACCTTTAATACACAAGAGATGGCATACAGTAAAACATACTAATTAAAAAATAAGAAAAATTTAGGGATTGGGCCTTGAATTTCTCATCTGAGTGGGTTCTTTTGAGCAATAAAGGGTTTTCGAGATCAAAAGACAAGGTTGTGGGTTGTGTTTTCATTTTTCAAGAAACACAACTCGACTTAACAAGCCTTAATTCCAACTACACGGGGTCAACTGTATAAATTCTTGTTTTCTATTCAGCTCTATCAAGGGCCGTATCATTCGTTAAATCCCTAGTACACATGTCCTTTCTCACTACCTCTAACCATGTTATTTTGAGCCTTCTTTTTGTATCTTTAGGACCTTTGACTTGAGTCAAGTCACCTTTTCTTTCTGGTGCAATATGAGGTCTTCATTGTACATGAGCAAACTCTTAGACAATTTTCACTCGTTTTGTCCTCAATTGGAACCATGCCTACCTTCTCGCAAATGCATTTGTTTCTAATTTTATCTTTGATAAAACTGTATTGATAATGCGCTCGCACATACATAAATACATGTATAGATATATGTATGCATTTGTACATGCCTGTGTATTCATGGAGACATGCATGTGTACATACTAACACTTCTTTTACTTGTAAGTTCAGATGAATGGAGTAGGATATCCAGATGATTATGTTAAAGTCGTCGTTCTTGCAGATCCACAGGTAATTTGTCTCATTCCTGAATCATTCTTTTATACCTCTACATTATTCTCTAATTTGAACTCCTTATCTTTAACAGCTCATGGATAAAACCTCCCATGGTCTTGCTCCAAAATCATTTGCTCTGGAGATCTCACAGTTCTATACAGATTTGTTCATGCGCAGATCATTTCTTGCATCTATTCTGCCTTTCAATCCTGATGTGATTTTGTTTTTGGGTGATTATTTTGATGGGGGTCCTATTTTGTCAGATGAAGAGTAAGGCGCAGAAATGTGTAGTTCTACTTGAAAGCTAAAGTAGCTATTTATGGATGGATAACTTGGACTTTGTGAATAAGTTCCCCTATGCCTTAGAATTTTCTATCTCTGTATTCATTCAGCATATTAATTGCAATATAGCATCCTAAAAGAACTAATAGATGACACTGCTTCATTTATTCTCTACAGGTTTCAAAAACATACAATATGATTATTTTTCTCCTTTTGTTATTAGAAGCCTGGCAAAATGTTGCACACTCTACACTTGGGTGTTTTAGATTAAAACTCTACCATTCTTTTTTGTTTCATCTTCTTCTTCTTACTGTTGCATTAGCTAATAGATGTTGCTTTAATGTTGTCTACACGACTCCTCTTGGCTTTGGCTTGTTTCTGTATTTTAGAGTGACAAACCCATATATAATCTTGAGCTTTCCTATCTTCTTTTTTTTTCTTCTTCCTTGCTGTTGTCTAATGCCTTTGACATTCTTTAGTTGATTAGATGGCAGGAATCTTTGAGTCGCTTTAAGCATATCTTTGATCTGAATACACGACAAAGAAAAACAAACGTCCAAGTATACTACATTCCTGGAAACCATGATGTTGGCTATGCAAGTCTCTACTCTAATAAACCAGAGGTATGTAGTCTGTTATTCCTTAGATTATGATGAATTATTCTCAATAGAAAAGGTTGCTTGACAGTGTCTATTGCTTGCCATGACTAGACTACCTGGCTTAGTCAAATCCTTTCTTTTATTGATATTCAATGATTGCTTGTCAGGCATTTTTGTCGGCCCAAGTAATTGGCATATAAGGCATTGCTGTCATTTCCAATTATATGTATGTATGTATGTATGTATGCATAAATATATAAATGTTGTGTGCATGTGACATAGTTTAGGTGATGCAAATCCATATAGAAGATACATATGACACACTGTATTAGATTTATCAGCACTCGATTTAGATATTAATTCTAATTTGGCTTATTATGATTTAATTAAAATGATTTTCTTTTCACTTTAGGTTGTTCTTTCTGTTTGTGCAAGTTATCTTTTAGTAATCTACGGGGTCTTTGAAGGAGGCAGCGTACCACATAATACAGTGGAATGATGAGGGGACTGTGGCTTGAGGTTGGTGGAATTCAATAGGAAGGATGAGGGGGGAGTATAGCAGTAAGGTGAAGGTGTTGATTTTGAACGTTGATTCCAGTCCAGGGTGGACATAAATTCTAGTCCAAAGTGCATGGGAATTAAGCTTATAAAATGGGGTGGCACCAGCCTAATATAAGAGGCTTGACATGTGTAGGGGCCATGTAGAGGCTAGTTGGACATGCCGAAAGCCAATTGCATGGGCATGGTCTTCAATACGTATTAACTAAACTAATTTTGAAAATTAGAATAAAATTAGGTGTCTTGCATTTTTATTATTAGACTTCAAGAAGGATTATAGTTAGTCTTTTCAGAAAATGAAAGATTGTCAAGTTTGAAATGTGGAGAAAATATTTTGATAAATATATTAAAGAAGAGGACAAGATGTCCATCTTACAAAAAAGTAAACAAAAGATAAGCAAGAGAAGACATAATAGCAAAAACACCCCGGTTACAAACAGCTACCCAATTACCCCTAACTACAAAGGGACACCCTTGAACTCTATAGTTACCGATGCCCACAACGTAGCCAAGAAACTAACTCTATCCCTCAACCCTTGATTACAAAGACCTTTATCATCAAAGACTCTTGCATTTCTTTCAAGCCAAATAACCCAAAAAATTGCCAACACAACACATCTCCACAAAATACTAGCTCTTTTTGTCAATCCAAACATCTTAAAGTCAATTTCCATCATGTGTGAGCCATGTAAAGGAGCAACCTAGGGCATATCACCAAGCTGAAAAAGTTTATGCCATAAGACACTAACAACCAGACAATGCAAAAATAAATGATCAATACTCTCACTCTCTCTACAACACAACACACCATTGGGGAGAAAGATACAAACCAAGCATCCTCTTCTAAAGCAAGTCATTAGTTTGTGCAAGGGTTCGGGGACAGCAGCCCCAAGGGTGTATATATGTTTGCGGATGGATTTAAGGTTGATACACTTTCTATAGAATTTGGTCGAGAGAGTAGAGAACTTGAGAGTTCTTGTACTCTAATCCTTGTTATGATAAATTGATAATAGATTTGGTGTTACTCTTCTTGAATGTAAGCAATTTGTCAATTTAAGTAAATTTAGTTTTACTGTGTACTTGATTAATGTGATGTACTTTACTGTGATTGTGCTTGCTACATAACATAAAACATATAAATTTATATTAACAACTCAATTTCAATAATTTTTAACTAGTAATTTTTCCCTAACAAATATTTTTTATTTTCATCATTTATTTTGTAAATTATTTTTTTTCAACATCCCTCATGAATTAAAAAATTAGTTTTTGCAATAAATTACTATCTTTAAATTCATTAACGAAATAATACTATTATGATGAAAACAGAATTTGGCTTACTTCACTTATAGAATGTATTTATTTCATATAAGAAATTAAGTTAAGTGGTTCAGTATACATATGATAGTTAATTTTATTATATGACATTTAAAAGTTAAATTAGTATAAATTTTTATTTTTTATTTATTCAGCGGTGCATATTTTTTGTGCCCTACACACCACATGCTTGTCTTATACAGATTTTATTTATGATATTTTGATTCTAAATCATTTATTAGAGTCTTATTCATTGTTTTCTAAAGTTCCATAAAAAAATTTCTTGTTTACTATCTGTTTCCATCATTTCTCTAAATCGATATCGAAATTTTCTCGTCAGTAGATATTTCTCTATTTTTAGACCCTCAATATCTCCATTGGTATCAATATTTAAATCCTTGGCATGGAGAAAGCTAAAAAGAAGTTTGCTCGGGTGGCAGATTTGGAGGAGATCAGTTGGAGACAAAAATTTCTTGAATTGAGGTTAAGAGATGGAGACAAGAACACTAAGTTCTTCCACTGAATGGAAAATGCTCATTGATAGAATTTTATAAAAAAATTGTTTCTTAATGAGATGGTTGAGGAAGAAGCAAACAATATAGCCTTAAGTGTGGTGAACTATTATAAGAACTTGTTTTGCGAAGAGGTATCCCATAGGCCATTACTTGATGGGGTAAGCTCAACTCTATTGAGGAAGTGGATGCTGGGTGGTTGAAAAGTTCTTGGGATGAGGCTAAGGTCTTGGAGGCAGTGTCGAGCTTTAGTGGGGATAGAGCGCTAAGGCTGGATGGGTTAACTATGGCATTCTAAATGTCACTTTCATCTCTTTGATCTTAAAAAAGGGGGAAGTAATTATTAGCCTTCTGGGAAGTGTGTACAAAATTATAGCAAATTTTTTTTCTGGCAGATTGAAAAAAGTGGTGGCTAAGGTGATCTCCCATAGTCAGAATGCCTTTGTTTGCGGTAGGCAAATTTTTTATGCGATGCTAATTGCAAATAAAGTTATTGATTCAAGGATGCAGGATCCTAGGCCTTATTTTTAAGCTGAATGTGGTGAAATCTTATGACTGTGAATTGGGTATCTTGCTCTATATGCTCAAGAGAATCTGTTCTGGTGAAAAAAAGGGAAAAAATGGATTAAGACTTGCATCTCAATTCCCAACAGCATCATTCTTCATGATTGTTAACAGCCCCCTTGTATTTTGTTTTTATTTTGTTTTTTGTTTTTTTGTTTATAGTAGTTCCAGGGTCTTTGTCAAGGAGATCCTTTATCTCCTTCGTTGTTTGTCATTGTGATGGAAGCTTTCAGTGAGCTTCTACAAGATGGTTGATGCCAATTTGATTGAAGGCTTTGTGATGGAGGGGGGAGGGAGGGAGGGGTTGTGCATACCACTTACTTTATTATGAGGCCATTATCTTTTGCAGCCCAAGTGGGAGCCAGTTTCAGTATTTGAGATGCATGTTTCTTTGTTTTGAAGCGGTTTCAGGATTGAAGAAAAATTTGGCTAAAAGTGTGTTGCTTGCAGTGGTTGAAGGGGTTGACATTGAAGCTTTGGCCATTTTTTTAGGTTGTGGTGTGGGGTTTCTTCCCACTACTTATCTTTCTAAAAGGGGTAAACTTACACTGATCAGAAGCACTTTGGCTAGTCTACTAACCTACTTTATTTTCCTTTTTAAAATCTTGACTTCGGTTGCAAAGAGGACAGAAAAGTCGCAAGGGATTTTCTTTGGGCTGGTCTTGGGCTATTGGCAAAGAGTTCAAATTTCATGTTGTAGATTGGTACGCTGTTTGTACTTTGAGAGAGATTGGGGAGTTGAAATTTAAGGCCATTGAACTTGGTTGATAATGTTGAAGGGGATTGGTGGACCAAAGAGACTTGTTGCAGCCATGGGGTAGGTCTTTGGAAAGAAATTATGGGCGGGCTGGATTCTTTTAAGAAAATGGTGAGGTTTTGAGTTGGGGATGGTGCCCGAGTTATCACTCCTACAGCACCAATCTTCCATCGCATGGAATACCGAATGAGGCAACACCCAAAGCAAACTGAAAGCATCAAAACAGTAAGTCCATAAGTCCCACACCACCCTACAATGGATGAGAAGATGGTTCCACCGACTCTACCACTTCTTTACACATAATGCACTGATTCAGTACTACTAATTTCCTCCTAATGGGGTTGTCAATAGTCAAACACTTATCCCACATGGCCGCCAATGTAAAATAGGCCTGCCTCATGCTATTGTTTGGGCAATTTGTAAGGAGAAATCAGAGAATTTTTTACGGGATTGAGCTTTCTGTGAACATATTAAAGAGAAATTGTCAGTTACCTTTTTGTGTGGAAGGGTTCGGAGATTTTTGGTGACTGGATGTCTTTCTGCCATTTTGTGGATTCCCTTAAACTGTAATCTGTTTTTCCTTTTTCATTTTTTCCTTATAAGACTGCTTGGTGCTGCAATGAAATAATCATAATTCAGTGATGCAAGCTTCTTATGGAATCACTTATGCTCCGTTTGGTAGGAGGGATCGAAAAATAGAAGGAAGGAAAGTAGGAGGGATGGGCTTTCCTTCCTCAGGGGAGGGAAACCCTTTTTCCTTCCTGTGTGTTTGGTATGATGGATGGAAAAGTGGTTTCCTTCCTTCCATGTGTTTGGTAAATTGGGAGGAGGGAAAGGAAGTAAAGCACCTAAATTACAATTATACCCCCACATATATTTAACCAAAATGACATTATACTACTAAATTCTAATAACCATTAAAAAGATTCAGTTATATGTTCATAATTGAGAAATGATAATTTTATTAGTGGGTCTCTGATGAGAATCTTTTTAAATTACTTTTTGTCAGAAAAACAAATTCTAATATTTATGAAATTCTCTTTCTCAGCTCCTTCCTTGGAAAGGCTGAGGGGTTTAAACCAAAAAACTGATGTTAAAATGGTCTTTTCAAAGCCCACATAAGCTGATCTCCACTTTTCCTTCCACTTTTCCAACCCGAAATTGGGCGGATTGAATGCTTCCCTTTTTCCCCCCACTTTTCCCTCCACTTTTCCCTTCCCTCCATACCAAACATGTCCCAAATCTTTCTTCCCTCCACTTTTCCCTCCTCCCACTTTTCCCTCGTAACAAACAGGCCATAATCTAATATTTGTTTTTTTCTCTGGTAATAATCCAATTATTCAAATTTGTTTTGTTCTAATATTTCTATCGTATCAGTTTCAGTGCCTCATGCTGTTCTAGGAGTTTTGTCTCCAACACAATTGGAAAGAGGTGATGTGTGAAGAACTGAAAGCTCGAGAGAAGAATAGCTCATAGGAATTAGTTGATCTTTCGAAAAGTAAGAGACCTGTAGGATGTTAGTTATCTTCCAAGAGGAAATAAACTAGAATGTTGTAAGTTCATGTGAAGCATTAGTACTGTGACACTACTAAGTGTTACGCTTCTCTATAAGAGTTACAAAGCAAATCTTCAATATTGGCATCGCATTGGGATGGTTGAATAAGGAGTCTTCATTTGTTAGAGGCAGAATATGGGTTGTTAGGGTGCAAAACAGCATAGTGAGGCCAACCATAAACTAAATGAGTGAAGTGGAACTCCTCTTTTAAATACTTGAAGATACAAGAGTTTCAGTGGCATTGATTAGCTTGTCTCATCAGATCTGACACTAAATGTGTTTCCTGAGTCGTAATCAGCAAACAATAAAGTTTTTAAAGTGACAATGGTGCTCTGCTGAGATACAAAATGAGGTGAACACAGCAGTGAATGAAAATATCGACAGCTGTGTATATATTGTAAATAATAGGTTTGAGCAAACAATAGGCTTCAGGTGTCATGTGCCTAGAATAGGTTTGCACAACATACCTAAGCTTATGAAAATTGCTACAAAACGCAGCAAATCTCTCACATCAATGTACACATCTCTATATGAAGGCAAGTGACTCAGAGAAAAGAGAGAATTGAAGGAGTCTTACAATGTTAAAAAAAAAAAAAAAAAAAAAAATAGAACTCAAATATAAATATTCGTTGACGGAATCATGAAACAAAATGAAGGGCTTTTAGCAGATAATAGAGAAATAAAATATGGAATTTAAGTGGTTTATAGATTTTCTTTTGCTGTCCTGAAAAGGGAAAATAGAACTCAATTTCTGCATCAGATTTGTCTAGACTGATATTTAATGGACTCTTTTTACACATTGACAGCTATTGATGAACTTTTCTTGATGTATTTTCTTGCTGTGCCTTAACTTCATTATTCTTTCAAATTTCTCGTTAGTAAATCAGCTTCTACGCTTACCTTTCTACAGGTTGTCGAACGCTATGAAAAGGAATTTGGGATACGGAACTACCGGTTTACAGTTGGAAAAGCGGAGTTCATTGCCGTTGATGCTCAGACTCTTGATGGTGAACAAGAAGCACTCAACTCCTTTCCCTCTATTGTTGTTTGCTGCTTTGCCCCCATAACTAGAAAACAATTTTTTGGAAGTTTGACTGCTGTGGGGCCTTAAGCCATGGGAATGAAAGCATAACAATAATATTTCTTGCATGTGGAACTATAGCCATGCATCTTTGCCAATTATTAACAATAGCCACAACTATAAGTTCGAACCACATTAATTAATCACTTCCAAAAAATGAAAAGAAAAAAGAAAAAAGAACATAACGAATGTTTACTAATATAAAGAAAGTAATGATTTTTATTATTATCCTTAGGGAAAGCCCACTTGTGCCCATGAGCTACACAACCGTGGGCGCGTGGGTGGGGGGAAAGGGGGGTTTTTGTTGTACCCTCCTCCCTTAAACCCTCCAATCCTGATGAAGGCAGGATTCAATCCTAGCAAACTTGATGCCCTATGCCACAACTGAGGTGTATCTACAGGATCCCCCTCCCTCACAATTAGGGGGGCTTAGGTTGTGAGGCTGCAGGGGGACATCTCAATACCTCAGGGCACCTAAGTCAAACTCGAGCAGCAAGCGATCGTGGTCACATCCCCCCTGTAGCCTCTCAATCTCGCTTTCATCCTGTCATAGGTCTCTGTTCCTATTACCTACTTGATGGCACAAGGAGAACATGCATCAACCTTTCTAGGGTCAGCATGTGTTGGTTTGCAGTTGGCAACCCATGTCCTACCGCGCGTCGACTTATTGTTGGTGATATATGTTGACTTTTGGTGGTCGGAGTCACTTCCACATTCTATAGTATGAACATATATCATATAATGATATAAATGAGTCTAGCTATTATATTGCTTGTTTAAATTAAGGCACTTTATATTGCAATACAATCTTATTAAAGGAGGAAAGAAAGAAAAGATTTCAATCCACAACCTCGTTTCTATAATATTTTAGCAATCGCATAATGCCTTCATATTACACTTCATATTACATACCAATTTGTGTGTTCTAATGCTATGTAACATGGACATTTTCTTTTAAAAACTTCTTTGTTTCCTCATTTCTTCTTCTGTTTTCTTTTCTTGTTTTTGTAAGGCCTGAAATGAATTTTGTTTCTGACCTCCAGTAGTCAAGTTAATGCACTATAAGTGATGATGGTGAGAAAATCTACATCTAAGCTATTATTTTGACAAGGCCAGGTTGACGATAGGATGCACCACATTGACATCATATGTACAAATTATTCTTCCATTAGTTGCTGGATTACCTAGCATGATGTGCATGGTGTATTAGTGGTTTCATTCCCTTTTTAAGTGAATATATTGTTGCTGGGAATTAATTGATTCTTCCAGGTTGGAACAGCATCTTTTTATGGAGTTTGATGTATTAAGACTACTATATAATTCATCTCCAGGGCATTTGCAAAAAAATGAGACTTCTGCATCCTGGGATTTTGTCAAAAATGTCTCCAATGGTATATTATATTGACTTATACTTTGAATTTTGTTAAGTTGACACATAAACATCAAAATGAAAATCACCTTTTTTCTTTTTTGCGCATCTGTCTAGATTTTAAATTGAATCCGAGGGTTCTATTGACCCATATCCCATTGTATCGGCCGGATTGGACTCCTTGTGGCCCTCATCGTTCTTCTCCAACTATCAATCAGGTATTATTATATCAATTTGTGGAGAGAAGATTTAGAAAAATACACTTTTGATAATGTTACTTTTTATACGATTATATCAGCATTGTAGCGATTCTTACTGGAGTGAAGTAGTGGGTTCTGAATCTAAATGCATTTACCCCTGTCAGTAGTTGAACTTACATGTATCTTTTTCTTCATGTTTAGAGGATTTCTCGTGCTGATCGTGATCAAGATATAGTGTGAGTTTCTTGTCTAACACTATGGTCATATCAGAATTACCCTAGTTTAGTTTGGCTTATGACAATTGAGGTTCAATCCAATAGTAATTCCTAAATTACAGGTACCAGAATTATGTCACTGAGAAATCATCAAACTACTTAATGGACTTGATCAGACCTGTAAGTTATGTTTCCCCTACTCAATGCATTTTGTGACTGAAAAACTAAATAATAACTGAATAAAAATAAAATATTTAAAATAAAAAATTGTGGGGCGTCACTTTTAATTGTTTTTAGTTTCCACAGGTACTCATTCTGTCTGGTCATGATCATGATCAGTGTACGGTGACCCACGTGTCAAAATATGGGCCCATAATGGAGGTAAACACAAAATGTTTGGGTATATATTGTTTCTGCTGAAGGTATGGTATTTAATTGATAATGCTGTGCAGCATACTGTAGGGACCATAAGTTGGCAGCAGGGAAACTTGTATCCATCTTTCATGCTTTTATCCGCAAGTAACATTGAATTTAAAAATGCATCCAGACCAGAAGATGCAGTTTCCACTAATCTGTGCTTTCTTCCAATGCAAACACACATTTACATATGGTAATTTACCATGTTGATGAATAATAGTAGTTTTTGTTGGAAAAACTTTTTTATTGGCTAATTATTCTGAACTCCACTCTTGAAAATGTCAGGTATCTTTCTCTATTTGTTATCACCCTTCTTGCCCTCCTCTTTTGGCCAATAAATGGCATGGGCTTTTGGCATCACTTTAGTTGTGTCATTGGTTATGCCCGAAGGCTAATAAGTTGCAGCGTTTTCAGAGGTGGAACAAAAGAGAAAAATGAAGATGAGTACTGTGAATATGAGATGATTTGGGATGCGGAAGGATCGATGCATCTTGTCAAGAAAGCCTTGGAGGCCCCTTTTACACGTTCAAGTCAGAGGGGTTTGGTAGAAAGGTGCGCTTATGTTGTTGTCTGGCCCAGTTTCAGGGATGGTGAATGTTAGTTTGGTGTTGTACTGTACCTTATTGAGTGTGCATGTCTGTGCAATTGTAGCCCTTGGCATGTGAAGATAGTTTTTGAATTTTTGCACTTCCTGAAGCACATGATTTTATAACTAGGACTATTGTGTGTGCAGATACTTCTGAAATGTAGACGACGGCAGCAACAAATATCTAGCTATCTACCTGTCTTTGTTCAATCACAATTGCAACCATAGAGAAGTGTTAGCTGGTTTCATCTTTTTGTAGCATAGTTTCTTTTACCATCAGTAGTTGAGGGAATTAGATTGGGCCCCTAGAAGATCATATCTTAAATATAGGACATAGATTGTTGTCTGAATAAATGGGCCTGCTAGAACTGTATGCTGTAGACCCAACTGTACTCTACTTCCCATGTCGTGGTAGAATCCTAATAGTGCAAAACTGTTAAAAAATAATATCAAGATGTTAAGTGACTTAATTAAGATCAAAAGCACACGTGCATATATAGACTAGGGGGCACCTTAATTATTTGCCTCTGGAATTTCTCCTGTATATTTATTGTTTTTATATGTTTTACATTCTCTTAAATAGAGGGCACTACTCTGTATGGTATATAGCGCACATTTCAATGTTATAGTCTCTAGTTACGAGCATGATTATATTTTAAAGAGGGTCCTTTTGTCTAGCACCAGAAGGTTTTAATGCTCGAGTTTGACTTTCTAATTTTTTCTTTTCCTTTTTTGGCAGGGGTAATGCTGTGATGCGGCCAACAGCTAAAAAACAGACCTCTCAGGAAATTGAGTTCCATATGACCATGGACGTGAATACGGATATTGGGTTGGATGCTATGGCAAAATTAGCATCTAGAACAAGCAAATCAAAGACAAGAATGATCCAAAGATTGGTGAGGACATTCCGAATGCTTACAGTTATTGCTGCAGTGAACGTCCCTCTCTACGTGATGTTGCTATTTAAGGATTGGATTGGCGTATGATGTAGGAGTTGAATATTGCAAATTGGTTCTGCTTCAATGGAGATTCCTGTCTAAAACATAAAGAGACCTCTTTTTTTGGGGGGGGTAAACAGAAGATAAATGAGAGATACCGTGCTAAAAGATATCCCTCATTTGGTCTAGTTTTGAGTGTATTTTTTAACTAAACCGAAGGGTTCTACTTGTTTATGGGTTTGAACCGAATTGAATTGAGACCCAAACTAACAAGAATTGACTATTATAATAGAACCGAATTTAATTGAGAACTGAACTAACAAGAATAGACAATTATAATATTTTGTACCGTGGGATAATGGTTATTTTGGATTGGCATGTACCAAACAAATAGTTCCTTTTATTATCTCATCTTAGAGATGGTAAATTAATGTTATTGACTTATTGTATGAGATATATTGCCAATATGAATTTTTATGTGTTGACCTTATTTCTATAGTTTTTACGTTTTCAAAGAATCAAAGATGTGTCTCATTTTTTTTTCAATCAAAATATATATTGTTTAAAGGAATGTTTATGTGATGCTACCAACCTGGGAACCAAATTTTGAATCAATTTAACTTTAGTTCAATTCTATACTAGGGTTGGTTCGGTTCAAACCTGAATCACTTACGTTCCAGTTTGCCTCCAAATTGAAACAAAGTAAGTCAACTTGCACCCCTGCTAGAAGATATGCCTAAAATCAAACAAAATATTAGGTTCATCGATCAAGTTATCTGTAATCTTAGCGTGCGTACACACGTGTATTAGTCCCTCAAAAGAGTTCAAGCAGGTCCTTAAACTTCACAATGAAGGATGATCTTCTTCCTTCCCTTAAATTTGCCCAACACGCGATTCAAGTCTATTGGTTCTTAAAATTTGCCCAACACACGATTCAAGTCTATTGGTTCTTAAGGAGACCCCAAATCCGTCCTTGGACTGCACAATGGGAGATAATTAACACTCTCCTTCTCTTGAATCCTCCCAGCTCATGATTTAGTAATCGTAACCTGAGATCTCCCTCAACCCCAAGGGGTAGATCACTTGGCCAAAAATCCTTGGAAATTAAGGTGAGGTCATGAGTTCGAACCTTGGGGCCAGCTCTCCGGACGTACAGCATAGCAAAGTTGGTAGGACATGCCTCCAGTGATGGGTAACCAATTCCTGGATCTGGGTGTGGGTGTGGGCATAAATCCCCGCCACTATGCGAGTCTGTGTCCTACTGATGTGTGTGTTGAGGAGCATGTGCACACATCCAGGGTTTGCCCCTAAATTCTACTCTTATTAAACGGCATTAGGTATCGATTCCAAAGTCGTAAGAGGACAGATCGAGAGGATTTATCATCGTATCCAAAAAAAAAAAAAAAAACCTAAGATCTCCCTCATCAGTAGAGAGAGATATATCAGGCCGCAGGGGCTAATCGTAGCATAACCATATTGACACACATGACACCTCTATTCATTCTTCAGTGAATAAATATCAAAATATTCAAAGGGTATTTTTGGTGAAAGTCTTATTTTAAAGGCCTATCATGACTAAAGTTCTCCTAATCTTTATTTTATACCAAAAGTTCTATTTTAGATATTTTTATTGCATAAGATCCCATTCTTTTGAATATATACTTTTTAGGGGAAATTATAATTTGACCCCCTACTATTTGTCAAATACACTTCGCATCACTTTTCTTTCAATTGTGACACATTGACCTTGTAGGATTGATTTATGACACTTTACATGCACCCTCCTGTCAGTTGTTTATTTGACTGAAAAATGATGTTAAACTCATTATTTTTTTATGCAAAATTTATCTTACATTGCTAATGTGCCTACAAGAATATCGTTGAAAATTCAAGATTTTTCTTAATATATTTTAATATATGTTGGCCCAAAATATACTCTAGAGGGGGGGTAAATAGAGTATAGGCAAATAAAAATTAATTTCAAAATGGGATTAAGTATTTTTGAAATCTTGAACTTTAGATAGCTAGAATGCAAACTAGAACAATAACTCAACAATACAAAAGCAAATAAATTACTTGAAATGAAAGAGATTGAGTTAAAGAGATTCAAACACTAGAATTTTAACGTGGTTCAATCTCCGTCTACGTCCATGCCTCAAGAACTCCGTCTCAATGATTAATCCACTATCAAGATTCCTTCAATGTGGAGAAATATTTACACTTGCCTTCTTTCAAATGTGGAAGACACTTACCCACAAGAGTTTCACAAAATCCTTCCAACTCACAATAAATAAAAGATGATTGAGTGACAATATAATGAATAATTCAACAAGCTGATTTGTAATAAATACAAGCACACTAATGGCTTCTCAAATGCTCAATAAATATAGCTCAAAGAGATTCACAAAGAGAAGTTTTGGATGATGAGAGATTGAGAGTAAATGCTTCAATAAATGAGTTGAATTGTGTAGGTGGTTCATAAATGAGAGCAAGAGCTCTATATATAATGAACTAGAGCCAAAATGGCCGTTTGAAAACCCTAGACTCTAATTGGAGAAGATGGGAGTAAGTTAGGCTCATTTAATGCTTGATTTGCTATAAAGAGAAAAAGCCGTTTTGAAATTGCAGAATCATTAGTCAACTAGGACAAGGTGGTTAGTCGACTAGCTAGTTAATTTTCAAATGGTTTTGGCTTCCCGGGCTCGATTAGTCGACTAGGCACAAGTGGTTAGTCGACTAGCTAAGCTAAAATTGTTTGAAACATTTTCTGGGTTTGTTAGTCGACTGGGAACAAAGAGGGTTAGTCGACTAGCAATTTAAAAACTCATTTAGAAAATTTTTCGGGGTCGATTAGTCGACTAGAAAAGGGACTTTAGTCGACTAGTAATTTTGCAACAAAAACATGGCTTCTGACCTGCTATTAGTCGACTGATAAAAGAGGGTTGGTCGATTAAAGAATCATTAGTCGACTAGACCAAGTTGTTTAGTCGACTAACTTAAGATTTCTCAAAACACTGCCTCTGACCTTCACTTAGTCAACTAGGACTAAAGTGTTAGTCGATTAGAGAAGTTATAATGTCAAATATTTCGAAATCCTTAAGTCCAAATCAACTTATAACACTTGAGCAAGTTAACTTAGTATTCCAAAACATTTTAAACAAGTTTGAAAACATTTTCAAGTATGAATGCTAATGCAATATGAGTTTAAAAAGGTTTTCTCTTGAGCTATGCAATGTTGAACATAAGAGAAACCTTACAATAAGTTTCTAATCACAAAGAGAACAACTTGGCTTCAAAAGGTCTTCATAAGCTTGTCTTCAAGTAGATCTTCAAGAGTTGAACTTCATGAGCTTGATAGAATAAGGTGCGCAGTGAATTGCTTGATGAATGTTGATGAGCTCCAACAAGATATATAACTTCAAATCTTTGGAGACAACACTTAACCATTTGTTAGATAGAAAGTATGGTTTGGTTATCATCGAAATTAGGTCAAAGATCTTATGGCTAACAATCACCTCCTTTTTTATGATGACAAACCATTACTTTGAAATACATATAGACAACAAGGCTCCCCCTCAATTTAGCACAATAAGCATGGTTAAATCAACATATTCAATGAGCAATAATAAATTGGAAGCAAAACAACAAGTTCACTCAAAGTATTCAAAATATTTCTCCCCATTTGTCATCTCAAAAAGGGAACAATTGAAAAAAGATATAGGAGAATACAACATACAATATGCACAATCACAATTTCATTGGTCTAACCATACCAAGTTCACGCCGAATTGTGCAAAAACGATCCTCTTGGAGAGGTTTCGTGAAGATGTCCGCCAATTAATTGTCCGTACTAACAAATTCTAGTTCAACATCTCTCATTTGTACATGGTCACGAATGAAATGGTACCTAATTTCAATATATTTTGTGCGTGAGTGTAAACATGAATTTTTAGAAATATTAATTGCACTAGTGTTATCACAACAAATAGAAATGTGAGTGAATTGGATCCTATAATCTTTAAGTTGTTGTTTCATATACAAAACTTGAGCACAACAATTTCCGGCGGCAATGTATTCTGCTTCGGTGGTAGACAGAGCTACCAAAGTTTGTTTCTTGCTAAACCAAGAAACAAATGAGTGGCCAATAAAATGACAAGTGCCACTATTGCTCTTTCGATCCGTTTTACAACCAGCGAAATCCGCATCCGAATAACTAGCAAGTTGACAAGAAGCATGCTTAGGATACAATAAACCCAAATCATGAGTCTCAACAAGATATTTAAAAATACGTTTAACGGCAAGCAAGTGGGATTCCATGGGGTTAGCTTGAAATCTAGCACATAAGCATACACTAAACATGATATCCAGTCAAATCTAGCACATAAGCATACATTAAACATGATATCTGGTCTGCTTGCAGTTAAATAAAGAAGACTACCAATCATACCTCGATATAATTTTTTGTCTACTTTCGTACCATTTTCATCAAGGTCAAGCTTAGTGGAAGGGCTTATTGGTGTAGGACTAAACTTCACACCTTCCATGCCAAATTTCTTTAGCATGTCCTTTACATACTTAGTTTGGTTGATCAAAATGTCTTCTTTGGTTTGCTTTATTTGAAGTCCAATGAAGAAAGTCAATTCTCTCATCATACTCATTTCGAACTCATCTTGTATAAATTTAGCAAACTCTTCACAAAGAAGATCATTAGTAGCACCGAAAATAATATCATCAACATAAATTTGAACAATAAGCATATCATTATCTTTAAGCTTTATGAAAAGTGTAGTGTCAATTTTGCCTCTAATGAAACCATTATTAAGCAAAAATTCACTCAACACAGACTTCCTTGTTTTAAGCCATGCTCTTGGTGCTTATTTTAAGCCATAGAGTGCTTTTGAAAGTTTGTATACATGATTGGGAAAAGTGTTATCTTCAAAACCGGAAAGTTGTTTAACATAAACTTCCTCTGTAATGTAATCATTTAAAAATGCACTTTTCACATCCATTTGATACAATTTAAAATTCTTAAAACTAGCGAAAGCAAGTAGCATGCGAATAGCTTCAAGTCTATCAACCGGTGCATATGTTTCATCATAATCAATACCTTCTTGTTGGTTATAGCCTTGTGCAACAAGCCTTGCCTTATTCCTAATTACATTACCATCTTCATCCTTTTTGTTACGAAAAATCCATTTTGTGCCTATGATGGAATAGTTATTAGGTTTAGGTACAAGTTCCCATACTTGGTTTCTTTCAAATTGATTAAGTTTTTCTTGCATGGCCATAATCCAACTATCATCATTTTCGACTTTATTAAAATTTTTAGGCTCAATTTGTGAAACAAATGCAATATGGTTACAACCAACTCTAAGACTAGAACGAGTACTTACCTTGCGTGAAGGATCACTAATTATTTGATCAATTGGATGATTCCTCACAAATCTCCAATCTTTTGGCAACTCTGGAGGTTCATTTAAGGGTTCACCTTCTTCAATTGGAGGGTCCTCATTTGGTTGCTTTTGAGGTGCATCATTTGATGAAGAATCGTTTATGTTAAGCTTGTCAAACTCTTCATTAACATTAGATAACATTTTGCTATTTTCATCATCTTCAACAACATTCTTAGGAGCAAATGGATTAAATTCATCAAATACAACACGCATAGATTCTTGCACGATTAAAGTACGTCTATTTTAAACACGATATGCTTTACTATTAGTTGAATAACCAATAAATATGCCCACATCGGATTTAGATTCAAATTTAGCAAGATAATCTTTATCACTCAAAATAAAATATTCGGATCCAAAAACTTTGAAGTAACCAATGACTTTAAAGTAACTTGTAATAAATACAAGCACAATAATGACTTCTCAAATGCTCAATAAATATAGCTCAATGAGATTCACAAAGAGAAGTTTTGGATGATGAGAGATTGAGAGTAAATGCTTTAATAAATGAGTTGAATAGTGTAGGTAGTTAATAAATGAGAGCAAGTGCTCTATATATAATGAACTAGAGCCAAAATGGCTGTTTGAAAATCCTAGACTCTGATTGGAGAAGATGAGGGTAGGTTATGCTCATTTAATGTCTGATTTGCTATAAAGAGAAAGAGCCATTTTGAAGCTGCAGAGTCATTAGTCGACTATGACAAGGTAGTTAGTCGACTAGCTAGTTAATTTTCTAATGATTTTGGCTTTTCGAGCTCGGTTAGTTGACTAGGCACAAGTGGTTAGTTGACTATGTTGTCCCAAGTGTATAACCCTAAAAGGAAGGTGAATAGGGTTTATGGCAAACTTTTGCAATTAATTACCAAATAAAATTAGAGTTCAATTACAAGTAACAGAAGCAATAATATAAATGCAAGTAGTTGAAAGAGATAAAGGAAGAGAAATCAAACATAACGATTTTAACGAGGTTCGGACTCCGCCTACTCCTCACCTTGTGCCTCAGCCCAAGGATTCCCAACAATCCACCAAGGATTCCCAACAATCCACTAAGGATTAGCTCCATCAAGGTGGAAAAACCTTTACACAATCTTCTTTATCACAGGTGGAAGATCATAACCTAAGCTCACAAAGAACTTCAACAAATGGCTCACAAAGAACCCACTAGTGTTCACAAAGAACACTTTTTCAAGCTTCACAAAGAATGCTTGGCCAATACAAAATCACAAGAGTGGGTGTGTACAACAAATGATTCAGATAAGAGTACAACAAGAAAACTCCTTGATGAGTAGATGATTACAAATAAGCTCACACTATTATCTCTCAAATGGATGAACTAAATTTTTGGCTCAAGAAAGTGATTGATGACTAAATCATACAAGAAAGATGATAGAACTAGTTGGAGTATGTTTGTATATGATCAACAACTGATTTAATACTCAATCAAAGAGTATTTATAAACCCCAAGTAGTAAATGGCCGTTAGGCACAATAAAATAGCCGTTTGGGTTGGTCAAAACTAGCCGTTATAAAGTTCAGGGCACGGTTAGTCGACTAGGCAAAAGTGGTTAGTCGACTAGACAAGTTAAAACAAGTGAGTTTTGAAATCTAGGCTCGGTTAGTCGACTAGACAAAAGTGGTTAGTCGACTAAGGAGGCCTTTAGTCGACTAATAAAGGTGGTTAGTCGACTACTCGACAGTTTTCACGAAAATTGCTTACTGCCACTACTTTAGTCGACTAATCAAGGTGGCTTAGTCGACTAGGCAATGTGCAAAATCAATTTTAGTGAAAATTGACAAGTCTTTTGAGTTTATAAAAGCCCACTTTGATTAAAAACATTTTAGGCCAAATAAAAATGATTTTTCAAGTATAAAAACATGATTTACAAGGTTCATCATCTTTTGAGCCATAATAAGTTCAAATTCTAGAGAGAGATTTTACATAAGTCCTAAACTCACACAAGGCTTCAAAATGATCTTCCAAATGAGCACCGAGTCTTGAGTTAAAATTGTGATTGGCTTCCATGCTTGAACTTCAATAATGGAGTGCATGAGCATATGATTTTTGAAGTCTCAACTCTTCATGAATCCTGATATAACAATATATGCTTGGAAGCAAGATAATTTTCACAAGATATACACAATTGACGAATCAAATAATATATGCACTATATAATATTCATAGCACAATGTTTGTTATCATCAAAATCAATTATATAAATAAGAGTGGGAGCCATAAAGCCAACAGACTAGCTAAGCTAAAACTGTTTGAAACATTTTCTGGGTTTGTTAGTCGACTAGGAACAAAGATGTTAGTCGACTAGCAACTTAAAAACTCATTTAGAAAATTTTTCGGGATCGATTAGTCGACTAGAAAAGGGACCTTAGTCGACTACCAATTTTGCAACAAAAAAATGGCTTCTGACCTACTATTAGTCGACTAATAGAAGAGGGTTAGTCAACTAGAGAATCATTAGTCGACTAGATCAAGGTGTTTAGTCGACTAACTTAAGATTTCTCAAAACACTGCCTCTAACATTCACTTAGTCGACTAGGACTAAAGTATTAGTCGACTAGAGAATTAAGTTGCTATATCAAATATTTCGAAATCCTTAAGTCCAAATCAAATTATAACACTTGAGCAAGTTAACTAAGTATTCCAAAACATTTTAAACAAGTTTGAAAACATTTTCAAGCTTGAATGCTAATGCAATATGAGTTTAAAAATGTTTTCTCTTGAGCTATGCAATGTTGAACATAAGAGAAACCTTACAATAAGTTCCTAATCACAAAGAGAACAACTTGGCTTCAAAAGGTCTTCATAAGCTTGTCTTCAAGTTGATCTTCAAGAGTTGAACTTCATGAGCTTGATAGAATAAGGTGCGCAGTGAATTGCTTGATGAATGTTGATGAACTCCAACAAGATATATAACTTCAAATCTATGGAGACAATACTTAACTATTTGTTAGATAGAAAGTGCGGTTTGGTTATCATCAAAATTAGGTCAAAGACCTTAGGGCTAACAATATATTTTACATGACAATATATTTTTTTTATTATGAATTTTATTTACTGTATAGATAAAATACTTCATAAAAATTAAAATATATTGAAAAAAATCATGAAACTTCGCTGATATGCTTACAAACACATTAGCAATATATATAGGATAAATACTGCATAAAAAAATATCATGTCTAACACTATTTTTCAATCAAATAAACAAATGGCTAGCTAATAGAATGGTGTAATTCTGTCACATTTTAAAAGTATAAGGATCAATATGTTAACATTTAATCAAAAATACAGGGGTGCAAAGTATTTTTGACAAATAATATGAGGGGAGCAGACTGTAATTTTCCATATTTTTTATTAACAAATTAACTTTTTTTTTCTCTCCCATATGGTGAACGCGCTCCATTGCTTCAAACCACTCTCAGATCAATGCTTTTGACTCCACCATTACCAACGGAAAATCATTTGCAGAGCAACCTCAATTTGGAGTCCTTTTCTTGATCTAAAAAGAAAAAGAAAAGAAAAGAAAAAATTGGGGAATAACTTATTTGGATTCATGTGCTTCAAATCCCTCTTAGATCAGTGCTTTGACTCCACCATTACAGTGGAAAATATTCAATTGTAGAGCAACCTCGATTTGGAGTCCTTTTCTTGATCTAAGAAGGAAAAAAAATTGTGGAATAACATATTTGGATTCATGTATTGTTTGGATTGAATAGGATTTAACTATATTTTTTTCTACCATAGCGAACTCCGATTCCGGTGCAGTGAATTTTCGATTCCAACGCAATGAATTTTAGATTCTAGCACAGTGAACTTCGATTTCGGTGTAGTGAACTTTGGGGGTGTAAGTAGCGTTACCTTAAACTAAAATAAGGTTGTTTGGAGAAAGATGAGTATTTTTGTCCAAATCACGGGACATTTGGCATGAAAGATCTTTGAAAATGATTAAAGCAAGTAGAATATATTTTTTTTATGAGAACTTTGACCAAGTTTTCCATTTTCACACCTCCATGATGTTTCCATAAACCTAATTAATCGTGTTCTTTAAATGGCCAACGCTTCATGATGGGCTCATTTTTCCATCTAAGTTCACCATCTTGATCTTATTATGCTAATTTTCATGTGCTGATAATAACATTTCTATATATATGTGTGTGTGTGGATGTTTGAATCTAGAGCAATGCTATACGTCGCTACATGTATCATTATAAGAAGGAAATAAGGGTACTTTTGGTAAATCACTACTGGGTAGTTATGGAAATTCACAGTTTTTCTTCTTGCAACAATATGTGTAGCGACTCATTGTAGCAACGCATAACATTTTCCTTGAATCTAATATCTAATGATTCCATCTTTGCTTAGGAGCATGTGAGACTACCTAATGCGACAGCTGGATTTTTATGTACAGCCAGAGCAGCAGCTTAATTATCACAGCGTGGAGTTCCACCTTCAGATGAGATTTATTCTGTCCGGCCTTCTCTCCCACCCCCGGGACGGGGAGTGCAAATTTAAGCTAATACAAATAACCAAGATTTGCGAACTAACTGACGGTCTTTAACAAATATTGAAGGTCATTCCAATACTAGCACTTGATATTACATATAACATTTGCTTTCATGTCTACTCTTTTCGGGAGGAAAAACACACGAGGAAAAAAAACGCGGG
>JAESVK010000097.1:1548771-1572017 GCA_017140935.1 Hamamelis virginiana | reverse complement strand
AGTATACATGCATATGACGCCTACACAAATAACCCGGACGACTTCCCACCTCCATCCAGATTTGATAAAAAGCAAGAGCGCGGCCAGAAACCTCTCCCGTGCCTATTAAACCCAATGGGCAGCCACCAATTGGGTCAAAAAACGAATGGCATATAAGGAGAGATAAAGTGACGGTCGGAAAGCCAGGCCCCAGCCCATAGAACCAAACCAGACAGGCATCTGCCTAATGCACAATGCCTAAAGGTGGCGATCGAAGTATTGGGATATAAAAAGGACTCACTGAAAAGAGAGGAAAAAAAAAGCCAAATTTGTAGTTGCGCGCATGGGTTAATTGCCTAGTCCTCTCCTTGAATATACCAGCACAGTAGCATGGTGGCACAGCGGCGGAGGATGTAAATCCTGGCACGTTGTTCCTTAACCAAGGAAGCACACTTCCTTGTAAAGCCATGCCCATTTCTCTTTGCAGTTGTCTTGGCGCCATACTTATTGTATTGCTGGAACTCAACCATGGCTGATAATATATAGCTAGTTCTTTCAAAAAGAAAAAGAAAAAAAAAATTTGAAAAAAGAAAAAGTTCAGAACTGAGAGATGGAACAGCAATGGGGAGTAACGTATTTATATGATCTCTACGCCAAGAGAGGTTGACTGGCTTTTGAAGGGAGGGAGTGAACATGGTCAGGTTCGAAAACTGAGGGATTTGCATGGAAAGACGCGGCCTGAAACAACATATAGTTTTCTAAGAAGGGGGGGTTGAACGTGGGCATGGATTTTTATGGGTTATATATATATTATAATAGTTATATTGTAAAAAGGACGGGATGGTTTTTACAATTCATATAGATCGATTAGAGAAGTGGCAAAGGTGGCATGAAAAAAGGAGGGCTGCTTAATCAAGACAAGGCAAAGGATATGGCTCGGGAACAGGATGCCGGCAATTGATCTTAACTCTTAGCTGGGCCTGGGAGGCAGCTTTGGTTGCACTTCACCGCTGCTCGTACTCCCAAGTTCCTCATCCTCTCTTTTTCTCATTATTCTATGTCCGGATTAAAGAGAAAAAATAAAAATAAAAATGAAAATTTTATTAAGTTTATTAGGTTCATTTGTATTGATTTAATATCATTTTTATGCCATTAAGATTTTTCAAACTTTTTTAATGACAAATATTTAATAATTTTTAGTATTTTATCTTAATTAAATATATTGTGACAATATATTTGATTTTTAAAATTTTTTTTTTCTACAAAAATTTACACCTACAATGCACGTGATGTATAATTTAGTGACACGTGAACATAAAATATCTGCGCAAGGAAAAAGATTGAGAATCTTTATACAATTATAAATATTGTGAATAGATGAAAAGAGCATTCAAAGCATTTCATTATATGCGTATATTCGGGGTGAGGTGACCTGATATGATCCCATATTCCTACTAGAATTCTATAGGATTTTTAATTTTTTTTTTTTTCAAACTCATTCAAATACGGGCGGGATGGGATAAAGCTTCGATTATTAGGGCCAAATTGACATCCCTAATTCCTATTTATTTTTCCTCCGATCCTCTATATATATATATATATATATATTTTAATAATACATCTTATTTGACTTTCTTCCATCTCATTAATATTTTTAATCATTCTTGTATAATAAATACATATTATGCTCCTATAAATTTAATTAAGATCAAACGGTCAAAATCATCTAATCAAAATAATTCATGATATACCGTTATAATATATTTATTAAATTAATTATATGAGACCTTATTACTGAATTCCGATGCACAGCTTTACGATAGTATTTTTGCATTCATATCTATACTATCTATACTAATAATATAAGTCAAGCCCTCCTTAAAAAGCTGACATTGCAAAAGATAGGTATCATGTTCCCAATTTCTCCGCTTAAACTCCTACAAGACCCCGATAAAATTGAATAAAATTGGAATGATACAAGGGAGGTTCAATAATGCCACTGAGTTGTAAATCACGTACCATTACCTTCTGGATCCTCTTCTTCCCTTCTCCCATTTCCCTCTTTCTTGTTAGACAGAGGAGTCCTAACCTTTTTATCATTCATGTAAAAAAATTGAAAGAAACAAAAAAGAAAGAAATGAAATGAAACAGTGAACATATCAACTTGTCCCACAAAGTTGAAGGAATAAATGAACCATCAAAGATTCAAAGTTCTAATCAACCGACAAAAAACAAATAAATAAAAAGAAGAGAGAAAAAGAATGAACCACCAAAGGATAGAATAACTGGTAACAGATTCAATGAATTAAACAAACTTCATTGATAAAAACAACATACAAGAAAGTGGCAAGGCTTCCTTCGTTGAAAAGTTCACTTTAAAGTGCTTCACAATTTGGGGATTTTTTTTTTTTTTTTAATGTAAACAAGTGCTTGACAAGTTGCTATCTCATACATTACCAATTATTTAGGGAGAATGAATTTTTTATTTATATATATATATATATATATAGATATAGATATTGTTGGTAACAGAGGCAAATGGTATTTAAAACTTTGAAATCTCATTTATCCACAAGCCCTAGCCAGTTTTTGGTGATTCTCAGGTATTGTTGCAAATTTTGCCCCCCAGTCAAGTCGTTCAATTAAAGAATGCCCACCTCAGCCAATTTTCTTTGCCCCCGAGCAATAAGCAACTCATAATCCTGCATATTTCAACACAATAGGACTGAGTACTGCACATACAATTCAGTACTAAATATTTTAAAGCATTCAACAAACAGAATCCTCATTGGGAATCTAGTCCACAATTTTTTTTTCAAATTATGAGGAGAATGCAGATAATATTTGACACCCCTATCTATACTTGATTTTATCAGCCCTCGGAAAAATTACCTGTACTATAGCCTGTGCACAGAGCTTCCCTGATAGAACAGCACCTTCCATTGAAGCCAAATACTTTTGTTTTGTGTAGTCACCAGCTAAATAAAACCCCTCTATGGGAGATCTTTGCAAGGGACGGCATGGTTCACAATTTGGGACGGTTTTATAAACAGATCTGAGACAGAAGTATCAGTTAGGTTTCAGAAGGAAAATAATATCCTAAATACAACCAGGATTACCCATTGTAACCAGACACATATGGGCAGCTGCCAGGTGGATATATCATTGAGATAGAATATGGCTAGCTGAAGTTGAATACAGTAAATTAAAATGATTACACTATGCCTACAAACGATTTTACAAAAAAAAAATGTTTCGAATAAAAAAACCATTAATGTAAAAAACAAATACAAAGTAATAATTATAAAAGCTTAATTAAAAATAATCCATACAGAGCCATGCTCCTCTAGATTATTGTACCGGAGCAGTGGAAATTTCAAATGCTTTGCAAAATCTGCAGACTCATTCAATCTCCCTAAAACATCCAAACATCCCATAAGTGAATATGACTTGTTCTCAGAGGGCATCAGGAATGAATTCTCGATTTAGAATAATGCTCAATAACGTACTTGAGCTTACAGTTTTACGAACAAAGCGAGAACATTTATGATTTTTGAGTAAAAAGAACTGATGGTTCCTCCTAAATTAATTTTAATATTTTATGGATAAAAAGAATTTTTTGAAAGCACCACTAGTTCAATGTTATCCTTATTTAAAAAAAAAAATAAAATAAAATTTGGTGCGTTACTATAATATAAATTGGAAGAATTTTCATTATCTACATGAGGACTGAAGAAAGAGACAGTAAAATCTTACTTCAAGTAAAGGCAATTCATGATTTCCTGGCTCCAATTCAAAGGAAAGATTCTCAATAAATGGCTTTGTTATTCTAACCTTGGAGTTTTAACAACATGGTACTTCAAAATCTTGGCTTTGCTCTGATCCACGGAAATTTCATCAGGAAAGAGTTTTGCAAGTTCCTTCATCGTAGCATCCATAATTTCTGAGTCACTTCGAGAGATCCATTCTTCTGCAGGCGCAAAAACCAACTCCAGCATAGATTGATTTGGGTTGTAATATTCCTGCATGAAACAATGAAACATGAATCAACAAATAGTTTTGGCATAATGATGGAAAACAAAAGCATTCTATAGTCTTTACCCGATATGCCCAGAGAAGGAGAATGAGTGAAGAATATTTGTTCATTTATGGAAACCCAAGGCGACACAGATATAACATTAACCATCGAGAGAATGAAAGATTTGTCCTGAACACTTTGACGGTCGCGGATAAGCCATCCATATGCTTCCTATGTATGGTGGCATACCAACACAACTACCGACATGTTTGCAAAACATAAAAATAAAAAAATAAAAAATAAATAAAAATAAAAAATAAAAATAAGAAAAGAAAAGAAAGAAAGAAAAAAAGCTGACAGACAACGTCATCAAATCCCAAATAATATCTTCTCTTCCTTCTCTCTAATGCAGTAAGCATTGTCTGTAGTGTGTTCCAGGCCTTTCATGCAATATACAGAGATTATTGGGTACATAGAGTTCTATTAAGATGACATTCTGTCACTAGTAACAAAGTTAGAGGTATACAAAAAAGAAAGAAAAAAAGGGTTCCATACATGATACACCCAATGTGCAAAAAATGTAATAATTGTGGTTGCTCAAAGTGCATGATATCTAGGTACGCAGTTGTAAGAAATGATTTGATAAATAGACGTACCTTACAAGTCACCGACATGTCAGCATACACACTCAGAAGAGGACTTCTGCATGAGTAAAGAAAAATATGGAAGTGGTTATAAGATGAATAAGAAACATTAATGCAAATACATTGGACTAAAGGAACAGAAAGTGGAAGTGAGAGATCTTCTTTCCAATCCTAGGCAAACACAAAGCGTGTAAAAAATTTAGGATACACCAAATGGTCTACCAAATTATGGGAAATATTGTAAGCCATATTAACTTAATTGTTTTATCCAAAATACCACAATTGTTATTCAATGATATATGTCCACTGTATTTTATATAAGAGTCGTTAAATAAATTAAAAAAAAAAAAAGGAACTACTAGGCATCTAGCTATATGATTAAAATTATACAAGGTCTCTCCCTTGATGATTGTTGTTTTGTTGGTACTTCAATAGTGGTTTTACATTCCTATAAAGAGGAAAACTTCGTTCCATCTGGTCATCCTGCGTAAATTACAAGAATAATTTTCATGAAAATCAAAACGTTGTTTCAATAATCTGCACAAAATCACTCACAAGATTGATAGTTGATTAGTATGAAAACACATAACCACCTTGAGATGTACAATTTGCGCGAAGAAAATCATTATATATCTCCTAAAAACATCACATATGACTCTAAGGAAAAACAATATATATATATATATATATCATAAGTATGAGCAGGACCTGCTGAAAAGTAAATGGTCATATGTGTTCTTCAATTTCCTGTCAAACCTGCAATTGAAGTTAATTTATATCACCAAAATATCAGTTTTTCAGGACAGGGAGTGCACACCATACTTATTCAGTACAGAGCAGATAATATAAGTTAATAATTCATTGGATTAAGAAAGTAGGAATTGACAAAATTGAATGCAGATATATGAGAAAAAAAAATCAACTAGAAAAGACTATACTAAAAAAATCTCAATAGACTACTATCCAATCATTTTTAGAAATTTCTAGGCCAAACGAGTTGAACAAAGAAATTTGAAAGATAGCATGCGGTCAGTAGAAACCATATATTCCTAAGCCTGCATTGATAGGAATCCAATACTACTCATGTGAAAAATAAAATGGGAAAAGAGGAATGTGTTATCATTAAAAAAATATAGAAAACATCAAAAGAATCCAGAACTAACCATATGTGAACATTAATAACTGGAACTCCAACTAATTTCTCCAATCTCCGAAAGTATGCAATCTCTTTCCACTCTTCAGGCAGAAGGAGCTTCAGGATGTCAACTGATTGGAACAAAATTCATTAGCAATATTAAAGAAGCGGAGGTTTCAAACATGAGGAAATTGTATTAATTAAGAGGAAATTTATATGTATACCTGGGGTGGCAATTACATAAGCATCTCCTTCAATTACATTTCCATTGCTAAGCAAAAAACTCTTCACAGTTCCATCTTTATTCAGCTCAATCTTTTGTATTCGTGAATTAAGTCTGACTTGACCCCCCAGTGACTGAATATGATCAACAATTGGCATGCAGAGTCTCTCTGGAGGATTACCATCTAAGAAAGCCATCTTGGAACCGTGCTTCTCCTGTTGATGTAATATGTAATTTGTGTATCAGCTAAAGCCATGTAAAAGAACATGTTTTCCTTTTATTTTGATATGAAGTACATGCATGTAATTAGACAGTATTCACACCATTGAAACTGGACCAAATATACTCTTTCAGGAAGGACACTACCGATGAGAAGTTGGTTCCGATTTGTATGGTATCAAGCATTTCAAAGCAATGCATAAAAGGACAGAAACAATGAATAACAACTCTGTATATATGTTAAAACGAAAAGGATTCATTTTACAACCATATTCATATAACTCTCGATTTGGAAATTCAAAGCGCGCGTGCGTGTGTGTGCGTGTGTAGATACAGGAGCCTATGTATTTAAAAAGACAAAAACAAAAGTTTCAGTTCACATTTACATCACCTTTGGCAGAAAAGCCCATCCAAAAGTCATTTCAATGACCCTGATACCAGTTTTATATCCCATAGAGAATATATGAAATTCAATATAACATTAGGGAAATAAAGATCATCAAACCTGAAGAAATCTGTTCAAAGCAATCAAAATGCACTGCATTGAAAGTTCATCTGGGTTTATGAAGTTTAGTGCCTTTGACATGGCAATAAACACCTCATTAGTTACACGATCAGGTATACCCTAAAAAAGAAAAGACAAAATCATTAGTTGTTTGTGAATTTGTAAAGTTTAAGCTAACCTTACAAAGAGAGCAGAAATTTCAATAAGATCAACAAATAAAATAGGCTATATCCAACTCAACTAATTAAGTAGACTTTTTTTCAACCTTTTATTTTTGGGTTATAAGCCAACTACTCAGGCGGACACATGTTACTTGTCAAAGTGTCTACTTTCTTTTTCCAATGTCCTAGTATAATGTGAAATATCTGCATCACACAGCATGTCCAGCATGTGCATTTCACTGATATTCAAATATCCATATACTGTAGGAAAAGATTGAGAAAGTAGCAGAGGGAGCTTCTAAAAAACCAGATTGAGTTCCTTTCTTCCTTTGTTAGACAAGGTAGCTTGCAATGTGTACAACAATAGACACTTCAAACATCTCAAACTTTCCACCTAAAGTAGCGCTATGGTGCTCAAAAAATGATTTTCTCAAGAATTAGTACAAACACATAAATTGCAGTCAATCTTTCATCCATGTTAAGAGTCTAATCAATGTCTCAAGTCATGACATATGAAGATAAGACTCTTATCACATGCTTCTGCTCTCTAATGTTTGCCTTTTTTAGTACATTCATGCTTGCATGATTAGGAATTTTCTTGTCATGTTTTTTCAGTACATTATTTATTAGACATGATAATTCATTTATATCTATTCAAAATTCATCACACACACACACACACACCCTATTCATTAGTAAAGAAAATCTTTGATGGGTGCCCACGGCTGCCTAAATCGGTCTCGAGTGAGGTAATTTCCATGCCTTCTCATTTGGAATTACTTAAGAAGGTATTTCAGATCATTACCTTCAATTTTCTTGGGTTTCCCACTTTTAAATAGCTCTCTCTCTCTCTCTCTCTCTCTCTCTCTCTCTCTCTCTCTCTCTCTCTCTCGCCAAATTCTTTGAAGTAATATTATGATTGGTCAATGTAGACACAAATCTCACATGTCAACTTGGATAATGGGGTATCAGATGCACTAACTTCCCAAAGCAACATACATGGCTAATATGCACGTTCTGCTCACATTTCACAGTAAACAAAGGTTTATATGATTGTAAGTGTCTGCACTGGTTTTGAACATGAAAGGTGCTGTGTTTACAAGTATCCTACACATTAATTATTGATAGAAAGAAGTGTTCCACGTAACATACCCTTAATGTCTATAATCTAGTCCTACGGACTTTGGTGACAAATTGTCTGAATGCTTTAATCACCTAAGTTGAACACTTTGAACCTATACTACAAGACTTGAGGTTTTGCCTCATATAACAAGCCACTTATTCAAGCTCAGTTACAACTCAGGAGCCAAGGCTAGCTTAGCTTTGTTAGTTGACAGGCTTACAGATCAATGTGCTCAACATAAGCCTGCGAGAGAATATAAACAAAATAACAGCCATACTTGCTTTCTCATCCAGTCTTTAACAGTCAAACCATCTTGAGCTTCGACATAAGCCTGTCCACCAATCATTGCTGGCAAGAGTCCAATTGCAAACTTGACTTTCTCCGGCCAAGTCAGCATTTCATTATTCTTCAGGATAGCCCAAATCCCTGCCAATCATATTTTACAAGAAATATACTGTAAAACTATAATAGAAACCAATATGAAGATCATGCAGAGAAAGAACAAAGGATTTAAAAAAAAAAAAAAAAACTGTAAATGCCCAGGGTGATCCACCAACCATTAGAGCCTACATGCAAGGGATGAAACTCACTCACCTATGGGTTATCCCATCCTGGATATCTAAGGCATAACCATATAGTTTATTGAATCTTTTGGACAGTTTGAAAAATGCATGGAGTTTCATGGCTGCACCCAACATGATTTTGAATTACAAAGAACTTCCAAAAGTTTATTCAATTCAACTCAACAAAGCCTTAATCCCAAATACATGGGGTCAGCTAACTTCCAAAAGTTTATTATCTTTCCTAATTGATCGAAAATCATATAAGCTTTGATTTAAAACCTCGCATATTAATAGTTCTAATTTTGTTATAAAATTACATAAACAACATACACATCCATAAATTAATTCCATTTCTGTAATGACCATAGTTAACCTTGAAGTTTAAAATCTGGTGTCCAATAATTGAGACTACTGAAAGAAGGCTCCCAATGAGATTAACTTTTGGCACAGAAGATCAAGCACCTCCAAATGGGCTATCTATGCCCCACAATGCAATTGCAATTGACTATATGTCATATGCAGCAAATGTCCTAAACTTAGGTGCACAATTTCAAAAATAAAATTAATGATTTCACAACTAAATGAGAAGAACTTTAACACACATTTATGAGAATCATTGTGAAGATTAAGAAAGAAAAATCATTTTAAAAAAAAAAAAAAACGTAAGATAATTCTAAACCCATACAATAGATAAATATATGAAAAATATATTGAAGTATGACGTGAACATGAATAAGACATAATCCGTAGTGTTAATAATATTTATTGAATTCATAAGACTGCAACTAACAGGGGGTCTTGGATTTAGATTGCCAACTATTTGAGGACATTATTCAACAAAATGAATTCTGCGCCATGTCCAATCTATCAAGAGCCACATATACAATTTTTTTCCTTTACAGTAAATAACTTAGAAAGACAGAAGAAAATTCTCTCTCCAAATGTTTAAACATAAAAGAGAGAAAATATCTAGAGGAGGCACCCAGTTAGTGCAGACCAAGTTGAAAAGGTAGAAATGAAATATTAAAGTAATCATACAATGAAGGAAAAGATGGTCACTAGACAACCCACCTTCCAGCAGATTACACATACATGAGAAGAGAGAATTTTCTTCCGTTTTCCTCCTTGAAATGCCTTCCTACACATTATGCAAACGTGCAGAATGATTGTTTCTTCTGTCTTCCTGTATTCATGCTGCCAGCGTACGAGCTACTCTCCAGGCCAAAGCTTTATAATTCAAGAAACACTTTGGAGGATTAAATCCACTCAGAAAAGATTGTGAACTCAGAGGAATGGTGGGTGCACAAAGACATGGGGAAGGATGTACAAGAACATGCTGCTATATTCTAGGCTCCAAATACTTGAATTAGGAAAGGAGGATTATAAGAGAAAGTCATAAAATGTAAAAGAGAAATTAACTTGGAAAGTATGGCTTCAAAAAGATTATGCTCAAAGTTCAAGATTCATGCATGCCCATTGAAAGAAGATGCTGACCAATCCAAGAGATCGGCAATTGAGGCAAATGTTATTTTTGATAGACAGTTAAAACGGGGATGGTAACATTCACAGACTGGACCACGGTCACCCTAAAGCATAATAATACCTTATAAATGGGAAGAATAGAGGAAGACCCTGACTTGTACATTTTTCAAGGAAACCAGTTACTCCTTTGAGGATTCGACTAAGCATCATATTTACTCAAAAACACAAGATACCAGACAGCACTAAGTCGAAACCTCAACAAACATTAACCAGCAAACGCACCGTCTCTTTTACATGGTATCTTTTTGGTGTTGTAGTATGGAACATTTTAAAGGAGTTCCTTTTGTCGACTTTCCATAGAAAATGGGCTTACAGTATTTTTATAGCTTTGAGCATATCATGATGCATGTCTCGCATACCCTTCGGTCGCTATTGAAATTAGTCAAATTAATTCCTTTATATACCAAAAAGTTCTAGCCTCCTCAATGTTTAGGATTCGACACAATGGACCACTTCACAGTTGATCATTCTTCTCCTCCTTTCTCTCCAACCAAAGGAAATTCCTATGAGGTTAATTTCTTAGCAAACTTAACCGGAATTATAAACACGAACAAGCAATAAAGTGGGCCAAGAGTGGATTAAATAAGAGTTAACCTACCGCCAACAGAAATATTACATTTTTTTTCAAGTCTTTGGATGAATTCTCCACAAACAGGTGTGAAAAATCTACTCTTTTGGCATTTCCCTCCAATGGAGAACCTAGATATCCAAGAGCAAGCACTAATGCCACACCCTATGACGCAAGTAAAAGAGGCAATCCTAGAGTCATAGGAATTGATACTCGTAACAATGGTCTTATTTAAAATAGTTGATTTGAACTCCCACATAAGTACAAGGAACCAATTCAGGTTTTCAAACCTACCTGGAAAGATGGTAGAGACAGCATGGTTCAGTTCACCCTGTAAATCCCGACTTAGTTTGGGCACATTTGGGTTGTGTATTACTAACTACATACATATTCACTTAATGTTGCACATTGTCATATAAACTTTCTTCAGTTTATGTTTATATTAAGTCAACTTTATAGATGTACTGCAACTGGATGTGTTAATACCGATGTTTTGGAGACATTACATCTATTCTGAATTCATAGGGAACATTTATGACTTTATGGCTAATATATGAAGGTTGGATATGATTTGGAAGAATTGTAATAATTTTAGTTGATAGTTCAATCATGAATAAGAACCCGTGATGAACAAGATCATGACAACATATTATAGGTCCTTCACCCACTTCTCAGTTGCAAAAAAACAGGTTGTAAAAGGAAGACCAAATTTTGGCAATCATGTGTAGAGATACACATACTTCATACTATTGATTATGGTTTTAAGTCTCTTACCATTTAAAGGCGCAGGCAGTACTTCAGAGAAATCAAATCGGCTGAATTCTCCTGGTTTGTTTGGCATGGCAAATATCATAGAATGCTCCTTCCACTGTAATCGATCATTAATACCAAGTTCTCCAAACAGGTTCTGCATATTTGGGTAAGCCCCAACTTCAATAAATCACACAAATTAGTCACATCAAGCATCAAATTAACAATTATGTAATCATATATCTTTATAAAAAAAAAAAAATGATGATTTATCAAGATCTGGTATATAAGTATACATCTTAGACTGAAGTCAGACAAAGCAGAGAATAGAATTAGTAGTTTCAGTCAAAATTTTCATTAGTCACTGTGCCAACAGTTAAAAAACAAATAACTGAGAGATCAGCATGACATATATAAAAATGTAAAAGCAAAAATGCAGCAAAACTTATGACATGAAAGCGGAAAAATGAAACCTTCAGTTATATATCCTCCTCAAAAAGAATACTAAGCAAAATTAGATTTGAAGCCATAAATTTTAAAAAAAAAAAAAAAAAAAAAAAAAAAAAATCATAATATTTAAACTTACAGAATATGTGTAGGCCTGTCTCATACCAGTCTCCATCATCATCTTTCCAGGCAGCCACCTGTATGAAGAGATCCCAATATTTAACACAGCAAAGAAACTTTTCAAGTACAGAAGGAACAATCAAGCAGGAAACTAAATTACTGTACAATTACCCTTAACAAAGTTTTATTTGACTATGTTTACAATAACTTACTTCAGAATTGGATCATAGTTTCCATTAAGTAATATCATATGAATTCAAACTATACAACTCCTCATACAAGCCCAGTAAACTGCGCAGCGTGAGGGCGCACACAATGACACAGAGAGAGCAGATTCACGGTTATGGGTTCACTTAAGACATAGCTTTCATTATTTGCCAGCCAGTACAGCATGCAGTAGTACACCAATTCCAATCTAGGTCATGTATATCACGAGAGGAACCCATGCAAGTCAATGTGACATCATGATATTATTATAATCAACCATACATAGTCTGAACAAAAGGTGGAAAAGCAATACATATCATGCATTACAGGGAGAAAACACCATAAACTCACACCAAACTATCACAACTCATAAGCAAAGGCTTCACTATCTCACATCCATCAATGGCACTTTGATCCGTGTTATGAGTTCCAAATTTTTCCATTAACTTTCTGTAGGGTGAATTTATCCAGTGTCTTTTTCAAGATGGTAACGAGGAAAACGAATGACACTGGTAGTGAACGGAGTGGTCTCTATCTCTTGGATTTGCAATCATCATTTGGAAAAAAAAATGTCAAATAAGCCCCTTAGTCTATCAGCCTGAACATTACTTCTCCCGTGGATCAGTTCTTCCAATAGCATCGATTAGGACATCCATTTTTTTTATCATTAAGGTTGTTTCCTTTATTACTTGCTAACTCAAATACTTAACGCTGAGTTTTTGAACCTGCTAAACATTGTCAAACCTTATATTCTCATAATATATTGTACATTAGAGTACTTATCTCTAGGAAGAGAAAAGTAAAGCTTTTACTTGCTTTAAGAATTCTCACAAAATGGTGATGACCTTAACTTGATGCCAAGATCAGTATTCCTAGATTTAAGTATCTCACAAAGGTTATGAGTACACTGGCGATGATTTTGCCTTGTATTTCTCCAATCATGGACAAAGGCACTCTCCCTCTAAATATACTGAACACCTTCCAACTATGTCTCAATCACAATAGTAAAATATACCTTCCACTAAGAAGCACATGCGTCAAATTAATAAATATAGTTTAAAGACTAGATCTACGGATTGTACGTTTTTATTCATATAATTGAAAACTATCTTTAGGAGAAAAAAAACAATCTCTTATTCAAAGTTTATTCAATATGATTACAAACCTAGAATTTATAGAGAAGCTATTACAAAATTATGGAAAGTCAACTCTACAAAATATAGAAACCTAGGAAACATAGAAACTCTTAATACATGGAAACTCATAAATTATGGAAAGTCAACTCTACAAAATAATACTAAATATTATGTTCAGCTCACACCCCCCCTCAAACTCATGATGCAAGCGCAGAGAGCATCGAGAGTTTGTCAAGCAAGAAACGAAACCGAGCAGATGTGTGAGTCTTAGTAAAGAAATCGGCCAGCTGGAGAGCGGAGGAAACATGAAAAAGCTTAATAGTCCCAGCTTGAACATGCTGACGGATAAAATGACAGTCGATCTGAATATGTTTGGTACGCTCATGAAAGACTGTGTTGTGGGCAATCTGAATGGCACTCTGGCTATCACAGTAAAGAGGGCTCGAAGGAGAGGCAGAGACACCCAAGTCGGAAAGCAACCATCGAAGCCATATCACCTCAGCGGTGACCTGAGCCATAGCACAATATTCAGCCTCAGCAGTAGAACGAGCAACGACAGTCTGCTTCTTGCTCTTCCAAGAGATAAGAGAATCACCGAGAAAGACACAGAAGCCAGAAGTGGATTTGCGATCATTAACATCACCAGCCTAATCAGAATTAGCATAAGCCCTCAACTCAAGTGTAGAAGAAGACGATAAGTGCAAACTTTGAAAGATAGTGCCACGGATATAGCGAAGAACGCGCATGAGAGCACCCCAATGAGTAGAGCGAGGAGCAGAAACAAACTGACTCAGAATATGAACTGCATAAGCAATATTAGGTCGAGTAAGAGTGAGGTAGACTAGACTACCAACAAGCTCTCTATAAGGGGTAGGATCATCCAAAGGCACACCATCAGAAGTACAGAATTTGCCATTTAACTCCATAGGAGTATCCAAAAACTTAGAATCAGTCAATTGAGCCCAATGAATCAACTCATTAGCATACTTAGCCTGAGAGAGCAAATAACCAGAAGGAGATGATGCAACTTCAATGCCCAAAAAATAACGAAGGGGTCCTAAGTCTTTCATCTCAAATTCAGCAAAAAGATGACATTCAACCGTATCAATAGCAGAAATATCAGAACCGGTAATGATCAGATCATCCACATACAGAAGAATAACAACCAGACCAGTAGAAGTATGACAAATAAACAAGGCAGAATCATAAGTACTCGGAGTGAAGCCGATTTGAGAGAGAGTGGTCTGAAAACGATCATACCAAGCACGCGGAGTCTGCTTAAGACCATATAAAGCTCGACGAAGACGACACGCCAGTCCTGATGAACGAGGAAGACCAGGGGGAGGACGCATATACACTTCCTCAGACAAGAACCCATTAAGAAAAGCATTTTTTACATCAAGCTGAAAAAGAGGCCAATGACGAACAGCGGCCACAGAAATCAAAGTACGAACAGTAGTCATCTTGGCAACTGGGGCAAAGGTTTCCTCATAGTCAACACCATACTCTTGAGAAAAACCTTTGGCAACTAACCGAGCTTTGTATCTCTCTAAAGAGCCATCAGAATTTGTCTTGACCTTATACACCCATTTACATCCAACAAGATTCTTATCTGCAGGTAACGAAACCAAATCCCAAGTACCAGTCTTATGTAGAGCATCCAATTCAGTTTACATAGCATCAATCCAATTAGGATCAGAACAGGCTTCCTTTTAGGATCAGAGCTCAAAATAAGAATGTACAGAAGTGAGAAAACTTCGAAAAGAGAGAGAATAACAAGTATTAGAAAAACCAAGTCTTACCGGAGGGCGACGAAGGCGGGAGGACCGGCGTGTTGGCGGGTCATCAGTATCCAAGTCAGCAGTTGGTAGAATATCAGAAGGGGCGTCTAACGAGAGAGGAGGAGTAGAAGTCCGGCGAGAATAAACTAACGGAAAAGAAGGAAAATCAGAATGAGAAACATTAGACGAAACAGGAGGAATAGTAGAAGAATCCAAATCAGAAATATACTCATCTGAAGGGATAGAGGAAGGAAATGGATCAATAGAGACAAAATCTTCTTTACTAATAGGAACTATGCGAGGAGGAATAGAAAAGAAAGGAACACATTCAAAAAAGGCAACATGACGAGAAACATACATTTTTTTAGAAAGGGGATCATAGCAACGGAAACCTTTTTGAAAGGAACTATAGCCTAAGAAGACACATAAGACAAAACAAGCACTAAGTTTAGTACGAACGCGTTTAGGAAGAAGAACAAAGCAAGTACATCCAAACACCCTAAGAAGAGAATAATTTGGAGGTTGACAAAAGAGTTTTTCATAGGGACACAAACCAGAAAGAAGAGGAGTAGGTATACGATTAATGAGATAGACAGCAGTGAGAACAGCTTCACCCCAGAAGACAGAGGGAACAGAAGAAGAAATAAGAAGAGAACGAGCGGTGTCAAGAATGTGGTGATGTTTCTGCTCAGCAACACCATTTTGTGCAGGAGTATCAGCACAAGAAGACTGATGAGAAATGCCCATGTTAAAAAGAAAATCAGTAAATTCTGTTAAAAAATATTCCCCCCAAGTCAAAACGAAGAACTTTAATAGTCTTGGAAAATTGATTTTGAATCATAGAGTGAAATTCTTTAAAAATGCGAAAGAAATCGGATTTATGAGACATGAGATAAACCCAACAGAACTTACTATAATCATCAATAAAGGAAACGTAAAAAGAAGAACCACCCTTAGTAGTTACCGGAGAAGGACCCCACACATCAATATGAACAAGTGCAAATGGTGAATCAGAAATAGAGAGACTTTTATGAAATGGCAAAGCCTTTATTTTTGCAAGTTTACACTCACTACAATCTCGAATATCATCAATAGGGACTTTGCCTAAATGGCTAGACTTAACAAGACTTTCTAAGCGAGCACTAGACACATGGCCTAACCTAGCATGCCATAGATAAAAAGGAGAGGACTTATTTGTAAGAGAAAATGAAGATAAAGCAGAAGAAAAACTGGACTCAGGAATCTGAAGAGTATCCACCACATATAAGTCACCATTTCTATGCCCTGTCCCAATCTGCTTCTTGGATACCCGATCCTGCACAACACAAATTAAAGAAGAAAAGATGACATCAAAACCAGAATCAGATAACTGACTTATAGAAAGCAAACTGACTGACAATTGAGGAACAAAAAACACATTAGGAATAGAGAGAGATGAGCTAGAGAAAGGAAGGACAGAGCCTATATATTTAACATTCATGTGAGATCCATTTGCAATAGCTATGGTAATATGAGAAGATGGAGAGACACAATTTTTAAGAAGAGACAAGTTTGGAGTCATATGATGAGAGGCACCAGAATCAAAAATCCAAGTGGTAGAAGAAATACCTGAAGAATCAAAATTACTCAAACTGAGTGCAGAGTGGACATAACGGAAGCCTGAGACTGAGATTGGAATGCTAGCAAAGTTTGAAATTGCTCAAACATAGATGTCATAGGGAAAGGTGGTACTGTGCTCACAACAGATGGGGCAGCAAGATCAGCATGGGGACGAGGCTGAACCATAGGTGCACATGGTGTAATATGAGAGAAGTCGTAATCCTAACAGAAACTCAATTACAGAAACCGGCAGAGAACAAGAGAGAGAAAACCACCAGCAAATAAACCATAAATAACCCAGAAATAATTCAATAAGAGAGTGTCAAAATGAGAGAAAGAACCCAGAAAACAGAGGCCAATAGAGGGAGAAATTCAAAAAAAAATGCAAATCAAGCTTAACCAAGAGGCGGAAGAGGGGAAAAAAAAAATTAAAAACTACTTTAGCGGTACTGTAGCAGGTATTGTAGCGGCACTGTAGCAGGTACTGTAGCGGTACTGTAGCAGTGCATCAAAGAGAGAGAAGAAGAAGGCAGCAACACCAAAGGAAAGAAGCAATAGCCCTAGGGCTCTGATACCATGAAAACTATCTTTAAGAGAAAATAACAATCTCTTATTCAAAGTTTATTCAATATGATTACAAACCTAGAATTTATAGAGAAACTATTACAAAATTATGGAAAGTCAACTCTACAAAATATAGAAACCTAGGAAACATAAAAACTCTTAATACATGGAAACTCATAAATTATGGAAAGTCAACTCTACAAAATAATACTAAATATTATGTTCAGCTCACAATAATCATATCACTTGAACTCTGGGCTTCTAGAAGTTTTAAAATTAAAGCCAGATGTTTTCCCTATAAATTTGAAGATAAAGCTCAAAGTAAATAGATATTTGTTATAGGTTTAACACATTCACTTATAAATCTCTGCACGTACACTCTCATATTAGCACTCTTCTCATAAAACAGTTTAGAGCTGGCAAAACTGAACTTGATCCAGAGAAGCTGCTTAATATTAATGGGTTAGGGACTTAGGGTTTGTCTCCTGGACCAATTAACCCTTACTCTTCTGGCATTCTTTTTGCTTGTAATAGCCTTTGTGGCACCTTCAACTTGAATCAAATTACTCCTATGTACTAGTGCATAATTGGTCTTCATTGCAAATGACCAAAACATTTTAACCAACTATTCTTTGTCTTATCCTCAATTGGTAATTTGGTATTACATCTAATATCTTGCAATGCATTCATTTCTTATTTTATCTTTCTCGTAGTATTAGTCATCCATCTAAAAATTCTCTAAAATCATTATTTTCCAAAGTTTCATAAAAGGTTTCTGCATTTCACTACTAATTTCCATCATTTCTCTAAATCAGTTTTGAAATTTTCTTCTCTCTCAATATTTCCCTGTTTTCGGACCCTCTATATCTCCATCGATATTGAGATTTAAGTTATTATGTGACTTCTTCAATTCATCCTTAATCTGCCCTGTAAGTTCATTTACAACTAGTGAAGAAATATAAGGGCTCAATACCACCCTTGACATAAGCATATTGTGATTAGAAACATCCACATTGTCTCCCTTCCAATTGAATTCCTTCATAACATCAATGTATCTAACCCACATTACCTCTCAAGGGATCCTATCATGTCAAAACTTCCATGGTTGATCTTCTTGGCATAAAATCAAACTAGGTTTTTGATTCCTTGTCTTAATATTTACTCAAGTCACTCTCTCCCAAACTTCCATGATATGACTCATAAGTTTGATGTCCCTAAGTACTTAATCATTCCTTAATCCCATCTTCCTTCACTCAAAACTATCTTATCCTCACCTTTAGCGCAGTTAAATGATTCAAGCACCTACCTTTTCCATACTAACAGGTTTACAAACATCTTTCTCCCCATCCTTCATACCCAATTTGTGATATAAATGATTATACCTCTTCCATTAAGCATATTAAGCTTCACTCAACACCTTCTTAGCTTTCTTTAGTCATTTAAAGCTTTCCCCATCCCTCTATGCACACCATGTTCAAAATAATATTCACACTCTCACTCAGGGCTAATGAGGACATGATCCCTTCCATATTTTTTTTTTTTTTTTTTTTTTTTTTTTGGATAATCAACAAAATATTATTAAAAGAAGAAGAGGACAAGATGTCCTATAATACAGAGGAAAAAGAAGTGAAAAAGAAGAACCAAAAAACTACAGTTCAACCAAACAAAACAAAACCCCTACTCGCACACCTCCACCCAATTATTCAAAATAATAAACAAAGGAACACCCCTAAACTCCCTAGGCACCGACGCCCAAAAAGAAGTCAAAAAACAAACCCGATCCCACAAACCAACAAAACTATCACACTTATCTTCGAATATACGAGCATTCCTTTCAAGCCAAAGCACCCAAAAAATTGCCATAATAACACATCTCCAAAGAACCATGGCTCTCTTGGAAAGAAACTATATGATAGAACAAGTGAGACAAATTTGGAAATAATATACGCACCAGCTTGGCATCTAGGAAATGAAAAGAGGGGCAAAAATAGAACATCTAACAAACCTTTCCACCTAGAACATCTCTTGCTTCCAACAATATAGGTTTGTGACCAGCATCTGCCAAATATTTTGCAGTTGATAAACCAGCCAAACCTGCAAACACGTGAAAAACTAAAACATGTGAAGACAAGTAACAGCCAAAGAGTAGGTCAGAGAATGAAGAACACTTTAAATGCAATCTGTATAATGTGATCTCTTTCTCACACATTCACTAATTTTTTATAACTATCAAACCAAAAAGGTATGATCTCAGAGAAATGATAATACATGAGTGAACTTGTATTGTCAACACTGATTAAAGACTTAAAGGGCAGTAATAACTCAAATTTCTCTGAGAGAAAAATGTTTCCCATTGCTAAGAAGCCACTTCTAAGTTTAAAGACTTAAGTGGCAGTAACATCTCAAGCATGTTTTTCCAAGTTTGAGGGGAAACCCTGCCTTGAGGAAAACCCATTCTTAGCCCACACAGGCATTCACACGATGTAGTATGCTGAAACCTACTCGGGAAATGTTTTTCAACTTTTGATGACTAATTGACTCTATTTGCTCAAAACAAGTTAAGTATGCTTTTATGGTGATCAGATAAGGTGTGCCAAAGGGTAATCTTACATAATAAAACGCATAAGCAAGTCATTCTTAAAAACTCTTGCTAAAAGCAATCCATATTCTATATGTCATATATAATTGCATCAGGGAAATAACAATCTAATTTGAATCCAACATCTCCTCCTAACACGCACACATGCACACATCCCACCTTAATTCAACCAAAGATATGCAGCACACATACTTGAACTGACTTTGGAGTAGAAAGAGCACAATACTTGAATCCAACAACAGAAGACTGAGTAAAGCATGAATAAGGTAATGTCGTTAAAATAGAAGCACAATGGAATCAGCAAATTCAATTGATACGAGTTTGATTTCTAACAGATAAAAAGAAAAAATAATAAATAAATAAATCAAGCACAATGGAATCAGTAAATTCAATCAATACAAGTTGATTTTATAACAGATAAATATGGCCCAACAAAGGGGAGAAAAAAGAAGTTATAATGAGGTTTTCTTCACCTGCACCGGCAATCACAACCTGTAATGGTTTATTTGGATGGGAAGTACGGAAGGATGAAGATAAATAAGCAGCTTCTAAGAAATTAACAGTATTCTCAAGCTCTGGTCTCGGATAGTCCATGCAAACTACCTGTATTTTAAACAAATAATTCATTTCCCTTTGATTGTTTGATGAGAATTTCCTGAAAACAAGACCACACCCTGAAGTTTACAGAAAGCAAACCTGCAGCGGGCAGCTACCCTTCCTTAGCCTTGTTCCAACGGCATGTGTAGTTGGAATTCTTATGCTAAGACCCATACTAGCACTGCCTCCAAAAGCTAGTGCATTGGTTTGTTCTGAACCAATATGAAAAGCACATCTCCAGGGGGTCCGTGAGTGCCGAAAGTTTATTATATTACTTTGCCAGTTCAAGTTTGCGGCAGAAACAGATCCGTATTGAGTCATTTCACCAAACCCAACTCCAAATTAGACTGCAGCTCGAACTGCTAAAAACAGAAGTCAGTAAATCCAACTATAATGGCCCTGCAGAAGAGCTGCCATTATAAAACAACTTCACGCAGTCATGTATGACAAACTGCGAATAGTATAGAATCAGAATCACCATATATGAAGATTGAAAAAAGAAGAGTTTTCAATAGTCAGTAAAGCAACCCATAAGCAGATACTGGTTAATACCAATCCCTTCAGCCTAATAAATCATGCGGCAATGATTTATTAGAATTTATGAGTGGCGTCAGTAGTATTAGCACTACCGCAGTGAGATTGGCAAGTAATTAGAGCTCTATTATCCATTTATATATACAAATCAAAAGAAACCCAAGCGCCAATTCTTAGGTTTGTAAAGTTTCAAATTAAATTGTATCTATATATATAATTGAGTACTCCAAAAATTCAAACGAAATCTGCAGCTTCCCAAAAAGCACATGTCAATAGCAACTACAGTTGCAACAATAAAAAGAAAGAGACTCGAAAAGAATTGGGGATTGTAAAGCACTCTTACCTCCTGGGCATTAGTACACAAGGACCTGTAGGAATGCTTTTTGCTTAAAATCTGCTCCCTCCAACTCAAAAATATAAGATTTCTGATACAAAGATAAAACTTATCTATTTAGTTGAGGAGTGAGGAGAAAGCGCGTCCCGTTCCAGGACAACACAAGGGGGGAAATGGTTTGGCGGTTACCCGGCAGACAAGGCGGAAACAAGAATGATAATAAAGAAAGTGGTTTTGGCCACTTCCACAATTGGAGATTCTGGTTGGTCACTGTTCGAATATTCCGTCCACAATCGGAGGTTGCTCTGTTTTTGTTTTGTTTTTTTTTTTTTTTTTAAAAAAAATTGGTTACCACATATCAAAGAGATCGTGAATTTTTAAAATATCATGAACTTTCATTAATAGAAATGCTCTTATCAGCAAATGTTGATAATAGCTTAAAATCAGCAAATGTTGATAATAGCTTAAAGTCAGCAAATAACATTCTACCATTGGATCAAAATCTGTGGCCTAGATTAAAACACTTAAAATACCCGAATGGCAACCCGCATGATGAGGCAACCCACAAAGGAACTAGCCCCAACCCGCTTTCTCAATTGTCCTAAATCAAAGAAAATCTGCATCCAGCCGCTCTCCATTCAACATTGAGGGTTCTCCATCTCCAGCAGTGTAGCTCCTTCCGGCATCAATCTCCGGGGGACCAAAAACGAAGTCCTCGCCTCTGAAGCTAGATGAGGGTCCAACACAAGCAGCTCAAGCAAAAGGTGTCATTGTAATTGGAGCAACGAGGTGGGTCGACAACTACAACGTTCCAGTCTTCTCTACCGATATTGCAACTGTTCGTAGAATTGCAAAGCTAATAAATGGGAGAGGAGGTGGACTTCCATCGGTGCAAGCCATGGCACTTGCTCATGGTGAAGGTATCACTGAGGTGGCTTGTAATTTGTTAGAACCAAGTAGAGTTGGAGAAGATTGAGTTCAGCTTGAAATTTAGCGGCTTGCAGGAGGAGAGGGCATTCATGCTTGATGATAATTGTTCGCACTGGATTGGTTGTTCTTCCTCCGTTTTGAGTGTTTGGTATTAATGAGTGGAGGTTAAAATTGACTTGAATGTGAAGAATTTACGAAATGGGTGCGTGGTTTTGCAATTGATTTGAAGCGTGTGTAAGACCCCGAAATTTTCAATAGTAAATTTTATTAATTATTATTATTTTAATTTATTTATTGCACACATGAAATTTTGTTATTGGCCATAGTGTGCCATGTGGCCACTTTTTGAGAAGGGTGCATGAGAGTATTATGAATGAATTATAATTGAAATGCATTATTGTGTTGGCAAGTGGTGGATGATCACCATATTATATTTTATGATTAGAAAATAATATGTATATATATATATATATATATATTCTATGTGGGGTGTGTGTGTGTGTGTGTGTGTGTAAATATATATAGTGTGGGGGAGGGGGACAAGAGTGAAAGGGAGAGAGGGACATGATAAGAGAGAGTGTGAGAAAAAGAAGAAAAGAAAGAAAGAGATAAAGGAGAGAGTTGTCGGCAATTAGTGAGGGAGAGAGGGGGAGAGATAAAGGAGGGGGAGAGCTCAGAAGAAAGGGGGGAGAGTCGGAGAAAAGGGGGAAAAAAGGAGAAGAGAGAGAGAAGAAAAGAAAAGAAAGAGAATGAGAGAAAAATGAGAAGCTAAGAGGAAGATGGAGCTGCACAAATGCAGAATAATTGGTAATTTTACTTCATAAGTCAGAGACTAGTGAGGTGAGATAATATTTTTATTTTGATTATATTTCAATTTTTGGATTGAATATGGTATGATTTAATGATGAAATAATGACTTACATATATATATATATATATATATATATATATATATATATATATATATA
>JAESVK010000097.1:1535356-1548761 GCA_017140935.1 Hamamelis virginiana | reverse complement strand
ATATATATATATATATATATATATATATATATATATATATATATATAGGGATTTTAAATCTTGGATTTTTATTTTATATGAAAATGAAAAGCTGAAACTTTGGGACTATTTTTCTCATAAACTATATCAACTCAGGATCATGTGTATCAAATTTGGGAATTTTCCGATGAGTAGATTAATTTCTATAATTTTCTAAAGTTTAGTAATACTGAAACTTTGAAAATTTGTAGTATATTGTATATATGTCCGAAAATTCTGAAATTTGAGTATATTGTAAAGCTTGAATTTATGGATTTTTAGAGACAAGAATCATGGAAAAAGACCTATGGGTGAATGAGAATTTCTAGAGAGAGAAAGCTTCCTTGAAGCTTTAATAGTAGGCGTAAGGTGTATTTTCATAGTTTATCGAAAAATTATGATTTTTACATATATGGTATAGATTGATTTTATATGAATTTAGAACTTTGAATCACTTCAATTGGATGTGAATTGTGAGAGAAATTGAGAAACGAAGTTGCCGAAAAATCTGAAATTTTATTAACGAGCCTACTTTGGCATCATTTTTAAATATGTTCGGATCGGAGGTGTTATACACCACCATTATATTTTGAAAGCTTGTATCACACAGATTCTGTAATATTTTGAATCATCCAAATCGGATGTGAAACGAAGGAGATATAAGTGTGCAAAGTTGGCCAAAGAGATGAAAAATATGGACGTATCATGTACGTGAGTGTGCATGTATGATCCTGTGCTATGAAGATGCATAGTAGACCATACACCCTCAATTGCAAATTAGTGCTTGTGAATATCATTTTGACTTGGAATTATTTTTAAAAATCCTATTAAATTAAGTTGATATTAATGGGTACAAAAGTTGATGTTTGGGAGGCATGAAAGAGCCTAGAAAATTATGGAGCATAGTGAAGGTGCACCATAAGGCTTACCATGTGACCTCATTGTATTTTGACTATTCTAGTATGATTTTTCAATCTAACAAAATTTAATAAATTCTACAAAAATCAAACAAGTATCCTAGAATTGATTATTTTATAGAAAAATACATGGGGATAGAAAATTAACTATCTTCCAAATTGTGAGTCTTTGGAAAATAGTTAAAAATCATGAATAATTGATTTTTATAAAATCATGATGATTAGTGAAAGATCTTGGAAATACAAGTTATGGAAATCATATTGGCATATATATAAACTGTTGATATATGCATGTGATAATTGTACAGTTTATAACAGGCTGTTATTATTATGAATAAAATGATGAAGCATGTTAATTGTTATGTATAAATTACATACATGTGATAATTGCCATAATTATTGCACATAAATATTAATTGGCATATGGCATGTGGTGATGATGTTATGAGAAAGTGACTGGGTTTATCAGTAAATTCCATACATCTCATAGTAACAATATATTTTGAGAAAATAAAACCGTGCACTTGTCATGTGAATATGCGTATATGGGCGCGCATGTTACGCGTGCAGGCAAAGCGGACAATATTGTTACTTGGAGAAGTACGGGGTGTTACAGTGGCACAGTTACATGTGGTGGCTCAAGTTGAGTGAACAGAATGATTTATTTGTATTTCACTGATATAACTGTTGATATGAGATATATGTTGAGTTGATATACTATGAAATGTATGCACGAATTGACATACATGAATTGTTGATATGAGATGTATGCCATATGTATTGCATGTAATAATTGCATCTGGCATGAGACACAGTTACATGTGAAATATATTGCATAGAAAATCATATGCATTTATGATTATTTTTGTAACTGTGGAAACGATGAGTTGAGATACCACCGATGGACAAAAGATCCTGGAAACAGTTAGTGCACTAATATATCACCCTTGCTAAAAACAGTACGTAAATCCTCTTGTCAATGAGTGACAATCGCGGTAGGTCCTAAAAAGGCGGGGACTGGGTGATATACATCCTAAAAAGGCGGGGATGCTGTTGTGGTAGATGATTGAGAATTGTTGAGATGGTTGAGTACCTTAAAATGAGGTAGCCATCTATTGTGGTGAAATGGTGAATCCTAAAATAAGGTTACCATCAGTGTGAACGGTTGATGTTTTGCAGGAAAAGCAAAACAGAGAAAATGACAGGTATGACTGCATGAGCATTGCATCTGTCATATGCATAAAGCATGCATGTAGTGTAAAATTATTTATTGTGAAAAAGTTATGGATATATTCTGTAATAAATATAAATGAATTACAGATATGATGATTTATTTATGTGATATTTGACTGATGATAAAATTTGTTGACAGATATGAGAATGTTGACGGATGTGAATATTTCTGAATGTGTTGAGAAAAGAAGATATTGTATTCTTGTAATATGATTTACAATAATAAAAATGACTCACCGTGGACGTAGGCAATTTTGCCGAACCACGTAAATTCTGCCGTTTGTTTATTTTTCTGTTATGTGTTTTCTTTAATATGATGACACATTATCAGCATGAGACTCTATCCAACTCAGTAAACTAAATGGATGTTTCTGGAATTCGGGTACATTACGGGACTGTACTCATGATACAAACTAGTACTCAGCGCTATCTTTAATTTTTGAGATGTTGAAAAATTATTTAAAGACTTCCACACGCGTATTTTGAAAAACTGTTTTAAACTGTGTTAATTTTAAAAAGAAATTACTCAAAAGATAAGCGCTTGGTATTTTATGTCACTGTGGCATTTCCGCATAGGGGTTACCCTGTGTGGGGTGTTACAGTGTGGAAGTGCAAATTTGTAACAATTCTTCTGGGTATTTCTCAGCCAATTTATCTCGAGTGTAAACAGGGGATTGTGAAGTTTCCTCTCTCTCTCTCTCTCTCTCTCTTTCTCTCTCTCTCTCTCTATATATATATATATACATATATATATATATAATCCCTTGGACAGCCACCTTCGACGGCACAGTCGGCCATTGCAAGTTGGGTGAAGATTTTCTTTGATTTAGGGCAATTGAGAAAGCGGGTTGGGGCTAGTTCCTTTGAGGGTTGCCTCATCACGCGGGTTGCCATCCGGGTATTTTAAGTGTTTTAATCTAGGCCGCAGATTTTGATCCAATGGTAGAATGTTATTTGCTGACTTTAAGCTATTATCAGCATTTGCTGATAAGAGCATTTCTACTTTCAATAATACCTGTTAGTAATTTTCTAAAATTATTCCCATTTTTTCTTACAATGATGTATAGCATTGCTCTTTTTCTTTTTCTTTTTCTTTTTTTGGTTATATTAGAGGTGATTCCATCTGCACGTCCCGATTCTCTACTTAAGAGGAAACTTGATTGAATATGCATGACTTCAAATAGGATGGCGACACGTCATTCATTAGGAGATTGAATGGCTGAAATTCAATGTGAACTCAAAACGACACCCAAAACCATCGTCGTTCTCTTATGTTAAACCATATTTCGGAGAAAAGAAATTAAAATTGTTAACAAGTGTAATTGGATAAAATAAAAGGCAACTCATACTCAACATAAAGTTGATAAAAAAGGACTTTTCTGCCGTACTTAATTCATTAAACAAAAAGGCCTATTTATAAGCAACTACATCAACAAACAACCTATTAATAAGGAAATAACAAACCACTAACACTACTGCCATGTGGAGCTCCTAAAGACCAGCTCTTAATTAACAACTTCCTAAAGAACAGGACAAAATGAAACAAACCACTAAGACCACTAACAGTAACATTGACTCTTAACTATTTTCTTCAACAATAATATCCCTCCCTTAAATTGAATATTTGAAAAAAAAAATTCAGTTTAAAGAATACTAACAGCATAGCCCCTCCCATCCAGTGAACTCTCCACAGTGCAGACACCTAGTAACTTTCTTAACTTTGAAAATGTTGCCAACTTGAGGGGCTTGGTCATTATATCAGCAATTTGATCTTCATCACTCTTGCAGTAGATAAGTATAATGATTCCATCCTTCGTGAAATGATACTTCACATCAATATGCTTGCTTCGTCCATGAAGAACAGAATTCTTGGAGAGTTTGATTGCAGAACTGTTATCACAAAGAATTGCAGTAGGTCATTGACTCTTGAAATGAAGTTCTTTAAGAATTTTTTCAACCATATAGCTTGACAGGCACATGAAGTTGCAGCAACAAATTCAGCTTCAATTATTGATACAGTGACAATTGGCTGCTTCTTTGATGACCATGAAACAGCCCCTGAACCCATCATGAAAACATAACCTGAAGTACTCCTTCTATCATCTTGATCTCCAGCATAATCACTATTAGTAAATCCCATCAGATCTGACTTTTCTCCTTTCTTGTAGAGCAACCCAAATTCCATAGTACCTTGCATGTATTGAAAGATCCTCTTAGCAGCTAGAAGATGCAACTCTGAAGGATTCTCCATGTATTTGCTAATGAGACTTATAGAATACATTATGTCTGTCCTTGTTGTTGTCAAATACATTAAACTTCCCACAATTTGCTTGTAAAGTGTACTATCAATTCTTTCCTTCATGATCTTTAGTTAGCTTCAGACCAAACTCAGTTGGTGTGCACACAGAATTGCAATTCTTCATCTGAAATCTATCTAAAATTTCTTGCACATATTTCTTTTGAGAAATAAAAATTCCACCATTAGATTGCACTACTTCAATACCAAGAAAATAATGCATCATTCCCAGATCAGACATTTCAAATTCAACCATCATGGACTCTTTAAATTTTTTAAACATGCACTATCATTTCCAATAGAAATCAAATCATCAACATATAAGAAAATTATGAGCATTTTCCCTCCATCTCCTAACTTTACAAAGAGTGTATGTTCATAAGGACATTTTTGAAATCCTTTTTTCAGAAAATAAGCTTCTATACGACTATACCAAACTCGTGGAGATTGCTTTAATCCATATAGTGCTTTCTTTAATTTACACACTTTATGCTCATTCCCAAATTTAACATATCCATGAGGTTGATCAACAAATACATTTTCTTCCAAATCACCATGTATGAATGTTGATTTTACGTTTAACTGAAAAATAGACCATGAATTTTGGCTGCCAATGCGATCACCAATCTGATTGTATCATGCCTTGCCACGGGAGCAAATACTTCTTTGTAGTCAACACCAAACTCTTGCTTATAGCCTTTAGCCACCAAGCGTGCCTTGTATTTGTCTACTTCGCCATTTTCTTTCAACTGTCTTATACACCCACTTCACACCAACAGTCTTTTGCCTTTTTGGAAGTTCCATTAACACCCAAGTATTGTTTCTTTTAATAGCTGCAATTTCATCACACATCGCCTTCCGCCATTTTGATTCTTTAATAGCTGCTTTGAAAGTGATAGGATCACAACCTGAAAACAAAGCAAAGTGTGTAAGTGGGTCTTCAGATTGATCAATCCCAATTACCTCATAATCAGTCATCCATGTTGGTCTTCTTCTAGCACGTTGTGGTCGTTGTTCATCACCAATTGCAGTTGTAGGCGTGCTTTGAGAGTCTTCAGGAACATTTGGTGTGGTTATTGGTTCTAGTACATTCTCCATAGGCTGCTTCCTTTCTTCATCATTTTCACAATCATAATTCATAGCTGGAATATGTTGTTCAACACTATTCTCACTCCATGACCAGATTCGTTCTTCATCAAAAATAACATCTCGACGGATAACAATTTTCTTAGTGATAGGATTGTACAACTTGTAGGCTTTAGATTGATCACTAACACCAAGAAAAATGCATTTTTCTCCTTTGTCATCTAGCTTTTTCCTCTTCCGATCTAGGATATGGGCGTATGCAATACACACAAAAATTTTAAAGTGATCTACTGCTGGTCTATGTCCATTCCAAGCTTCTTCAGGTGTCATATTTTGAACAGCAAGTGTGGGACTTCTATTCAAAATGTGAATGCTCCAGTTGACTGCTTCACGCCAGAAACTTTTTGGAACGCCACTTCTCGCCAAGAGACTTCGCACCATATTAAAGATTGTACGATTTTTCCTTTCGCAAACTCCATTTTGTTGAGGCGTGTATGATGTTGTAAGTTGTCTTTTGATTCCATGGATCTCACAAAAATTTGCAAATTCATGTGGGTTGGATTCTCCTTCACGGTCAGTGTGAAGAATTTTTAATAAATTTCCAGCTTCTTTTTCAACATAGGCCTTAAAGCTTCTAAAAGCTGTAAAGGCTTCAGATTTTTCGTACAAAAAATAAACCCATGTTTTTCTACTAAAATCATATTATGTATCTTTTACCTCCATTAGAGGATGAACTAATTGGCCTGCAAATGTCAGAGTGAACCAACTCCAGTGCCTTTTTTGCTCTCCATGATTTCCCTTTCGGGAAAGGATCACGGTGTTGTTTGCTAACAACACACTCTTCAAAAACTTGAGGAGGACTTGAAATTTTTGGAAGGCCAATCACCATATTTTTCTGTTGCAGTGTCTCTAAACCACCAAAATTTAGATGCCTATAGCGAAAATGCCATAACCAGGTCTCATCCTTCAATTTTGCAACGAAACATGAAGGTGTTGTGTTGTGGAGATACAGCGGAAACATTCGGTTTGCTGTCATGTTGACTTGAGCAATTAGGCCCAGTTTTTCATCTTGGATTCTGCAGACCCCTTCTTTAATTGAGATTTCATATCCTTTTTATTGAAGCTGGCCAACACTAAGTAGATTTGTTCTCAAATCTGGAACAAAAAGAACGTTAGTGATAGTCTGAATAGAATTGTTCTTAGTTTGGATTGTTACCATTCATTTTCCCATAACAGAAACTTTGGAATTATCACCAAACTTTACACTATCACAGAAGGTTTCATCCAACTCAGTGAATGCAGACTTGTCTCCACACATATGGTTGCTGCATCTTGTGTCCAAGTACCACAAATTCTGGTGGGTCTCCTCACTGTCATGGCAAACCATCAACAAAGACACCTCTTCTTCTTTTTCTACAAAATTAGACTTTTCACCATATCCATTAAACAAAGTAGTTCGGTATTCTGATTGATAATGACCATACCTATGACATCTGTAGCACTCAATGCTGGACTTGTCTGTTGACCTTGGTCTATAAGTAGTTGAGTGGTGGCCTCCTCGTCCTCTTCCTCTTCCTTAAAATTGATTATCTTGGTGTTGATGTTGTTGTTGGTTTCCACTATCATTGTTTCCTCTGCCTCTACCTCTGCCTTTACCTCGTCCTCTATCTGCTTTATTTGGTGCCGAAGAGTGATTGACAGTTGAGACCTTCAATGCTAGCTGCTCTTTCTCTTGCTGATTAATTTTTAGCTCATGAACAAGCAAGGAACTCTGTAATTCATCAATCGAAAGTTCATCAATATCCTTAGATTCCTCTATAGAACAGACAACAAAATTGAATTTTGGTGTCATGGATCAAAGAATCTTCTCAATGATGGTGACGTCCTCCGTCTTGTCGCCATGGATCCGCATCTTATTGACAATTGCCATTGTCCGTGAAAAATAATCTATGACTGACTCTCCCAATTTCATCCGAAGAGTTTCGAAGTGCGTACGAAGTGCTTGAAGTTGCTGCCTCTTTGCCCTTGTTGATCCCTGGTACTTCTTCTTCATGGAATCCCAAATATGCTTTGAGGTATCCCTGCAAAGAATTGTTTCCAAGATTGAACGATCAATAGCTTGGAAAAAATAATTTTTTGCCTTCAAATCTTTCAGCTTTTGTGCCTCCAGTTCTGCCTTTTGTCCACCTGTCAAAATAACTCCAGCTGCTGGTTCTGGGATGCTATCGTTAACTACTTGCCAATATTCTTTGGACTTCAAGAAATTCTCCATCAACATACTCCAATGGTCATAGTGACCATCGAAGCATGGAATGGCAGGTTGAACAAAATTTTCAGAAGCCATCTCTTAAGATGCTACTGCTGCTAATGCCGGCTTTGATACCAATGTTAACAAGTGTAATTAGATAAAATAAAAGGCAACTCAAATACTCAAAATAAAGTTGATGAAAGAGGACTTTTCTGTCGTACTTAATTCATTAAACAAAGAGGCCTATTTATAGGCAACTACATCAACAAACAACCTATTAACAAGGATATAACAAACCACTAACACTACTGCCATGTGGAGCTCCTAAAGACCAGCTCTTTATTAACAACTTCCAAAAGAACAGGACAAAATGAAACAAACCACTAAGACCACTACCAGTAACATTGACTCTTAACTATTTTCTTCAACAATAATAAAAATAAAACCAAAACACTGCCTTGAGAAAGCAAACCCTCTCATTCTTTTTCAAATTCTCTCTCTATTCACTCTGTCTTCGCAATCTTCATAACTGATCTGATGGTGTCCAATGTTCCTGGCATGATACAAAGCCCCCAAATCAGAAAATCCCAAAATTGCATGGTTCTCTTCTTCTCATTTTCTCTCTCTATCCACTATTTTTGTATCCATCCTCTCATTGGCATTCCGTGTGAATTTTTGTTGCTGTATTAGGTTCTTAGGACACCAATTATGGATAAAATAAAATGTAAGAACCCGTAATACAATTAAGGGACATACTCTTGCAAATAATACATGGAGTCCCCAATATATCAGGTCCAATATATAAGTCAAAAACTCATTCTCACTTAAAATGCTTGAACTCATTAGTGGTGAGTCTGATTTATTGTACATTAAGCCAGTTCCATTTCTCTTTTTTTCGATACGGGGTAATCACATGTGAACCTCAACAAGAAGAAATCCTTCTTCTTTTTTGTTACATTGGAGGGGATTCAACCCTTTGACCTAGCTTAATGGTAATCCTTTTTCCCTTACACTCTCACCAGTAACTAGGCTAGCCCTAATGGCTTAACAAGCAGAAATCCTTTTGTCACTCTAAAATCAAGGGATAAACCTGATACTTTCACTTGGTATTTTCATGAATGAAGAAAATTGGGTGAAGAGATAAAAGAATATGATGAACAGAGAGACTGGGAAGAAGAGAGAGAGTAATTCCATAAAAAGAAATGGAAGAAGATGCATGCCATTTAAAAAAAAAAATTGTAAATTGGGTAGGCAGGAAGTCGAAAGTTGTCGTGCGGGGTTGAAGAAGAACACGGAATGACGTTAAGTAGGAGTCTGACGCTAGCTTTGAGTGTCGTTCTGAATTTACATTGACCATTCGATCTCCTAATCAACAACGTGTTGCCATCCCATTTAAAGTCATGTATATTTAAGCAAGTTTCCTCTCAAGCAGAGGATCAGGACACGATTCCATCCTAAATCAAATCTATTCCTAGCGTCCGGATTAGCTCCTAAATGGTTTTTTTTTTTCTTCTCTTGAACAGCATGCAAGTCTAAATGGTTCCTTAACCATCTCGTTATGAAGCGGGGGAGAGATACATTAGACACCTAGTCTAATGTTAATTTCTTGAACAGCATGCAAGTCTCCCATTTGGCCAATTGGGACTTTAGTAGGCTTGATTCCTTAACCATCTCGTTATGAAGCGGGGGAAAGATACCTAATACCACCTAGTCTAAATGGTGTTTTTTTTTTTTTTTTGGTGAACGAAGAAATCAATTTTCAAAGAGAAACTGTTTTAAAAAAAAATTAGGGTGCCCTACACAAGCGTACACCCCTCTGCCCTCTCTAATAACAAAACAAACAGCAGCACTTCTTTCATTTCTACAAACCTATTCATCAAAGTTTAGCTTACGAAAAGAATGATCAGGAGGCACCAACCTAATAAACCTACAAGTTTTATTCTTCCAGCAACCACAAAATTAGATTATGTGGACGGTGAACCTGTTATCATATTCAAAATAACAAGAGGCTAAAGAAATAAGAATAGTAAAAGGACTTGAAAACTACCTCGTTTCTGTAATTCCAAAGATTCCAACATATATAGTACAGCAATTTTTTTCCATCACCTACTAAAATTATTGGTTTTTAGGCATTATCAATAAAATTGAACACATTGTCATGTGTTCAATTGAATAAATATTAAAAACAAACAAGAAAACATAAAGGTTAGTACGTAACATATTATGGAAAAAAAATTAGAAAATTATGGGATCGAAGACAGCTTCAAAGAAGCTTTTTTCTAATTAGTTCAAAACTTGTTTACAAAGTTGAAAAGTTAAGAGTAAATTATATCGATCGACCTTTCCTGAGGTTTGGCGAAATTATAAGGACCTTCCTGAATTTTGAAAAATAACATCGTCCCTAAGATTTGGATTTTCACTCAACGTCCTTCCCTGTTTAATAAGATTACTTTAAAAAATCATATCTCTCATATATGACATTCATTTGAGTGATTAAAGTTGTTATAGAAAGGTCTCGTGACATGATTTTGATTGCAATTTAAATCACTTGATTTGAATTTGAAATGAAGATGTTATGGACCTTCAAAGTTGGGAAAAAAATCACATTTTCCGAAGTCGATTTTCTTTTAAAAAAAATTGTGATTTTCCCCAATTTTGAAAGCTTGTAACTTCTTTGTTTCGAAACAAAATCGAATGATTCAAATTGTAATCGAAAATATGCGATGAGAGCTTTCTTTAGCAATTTAAATCACTCAAATCGAAATTCATATGTGGGAGATATGATCGATCCTTCAAAGTAATCTCGTTAAGTTAAAAAAGTTGCAGAAATTTGACGAAAATAGCAACTTGCCTATTTTGAGCTTGTTTTTCTCTAAGTTTTTTTAGAAAATGTGTTGTACACCACCCTACTAGTGCCAAAGTAGAATGTATGAGCTTCCATAACAATTTGAATCACTCAATATGGCTTTGAAATAAAATAAATTGCATATCTCTAAAGTTGGAAAAAAAAAAATCATATTTTTCTACAAAGGTCATTGAATGAAAATCCAAACCTTAGGAGGTCAATGTTATTTTTCAAAACTCAGAGGAGGTTGATGTAATTTACCCGAAAGTTAATGATATTAGGAAGGCTAGCTAGCTATGTAAGCATACTTAGGTTCCCAAATTATTTTCTGGATTAAATGTTGCTGTAAAAATGTACATGTAAAAACGTACTGTTTTGATATTGGATCTTCTTTTATCAAAATCACAAGTTGATTTAGTTTTAAAAGTTAATTTAAATTTGCAAGTTTATACTTAAAAATGTATTTAATTGATGACTTAGAAAGTGCTAACATATAACCACATAATATGAATGTTTCAAAAGAGCCTTAACCCTAAAAGGTCTCGGAGTCCATTTAAGATAATAACTAAAAAGTGGGGCACAAGCATTTGAATATGTAATTTAAAATTCAATCCATCAAATCTACGGGTTGAAATATGCCATATAATGCAACAAATTCGTTGGTTTTTAAAGCTAACAAATCATCTAGGGATAGACAATTTAGCCACACACCAAAAAATGAATTGATTGGTAATTTTACCTCAAATCCTCTCCCAGCTTACCCGCGCGTACTCCTATGAATATGTAACTTAATAAAGAATAAAAAGGTGAAATATTGCAAAATTGGAAAAAATTGACTTTGAGCCCTGGCAGCAAAATAGAGATAAAATTCAGAGAGGAAGAAAAACAGGGGAAAGGAAAGATACGCGAGGGCATTAATCAAATTTTATTAAAGGGTTGTTTGATTTTGATGTGGCACGTGTCTGATGATCGATCATCGATGCTTATTTATCGATTTTTATTAAGGGTTGTATTTGGATTTTGGAGGGTGGTACCTACGACGGAAGAGGGGGAACGTAGAGGGAACGTTAGGTTTTGAAAGTAGTGTTTTGAAAGGTAGTTGAGCAACGGTTAGTCAGACAGACTCTCTCTTTCTCTTGCAATCGCCAATTAAGCAGAGATGGCGCGACGTAGATTGTTGAGATCTGGTCATCCTTCGGTGCCAACAAACGGTCAGCTACCAAATCATTCATCCCTTTTTAAAGATGGATTTTCACATATGTTGTGTCTCCGCTTCCTCATAGGAAAAGGAAACGCTACTCATCACCCACATAGACAGGGAAGCTCACCACCACTCTCACTGCACTTCCTGCTTGCCTCAATCTCCCAACCTCTCGGCCAAGTAAGTGGATCAATGTCAAATTTACTCTTCTTCTTCTTCTTCTTCTTCATTTTCTTTTAAGTAAATGCTCAGCCAATTTGTTCATTTATTCAATTCCCATTCCCAACAAAATGGGTGGTCTTTTGCCTTCAATTCCTTTTTAGTATGATGTGAAATCCTGATTTATTTTCCCTATTGAATTTTGCCGTGTGAGCTACTTCATGTTTCACTTTTAGACCAGTTCAAGAGTGGGCTTTGCCCAAACTGAAGGTTGATTACCAGTACGAGTAATAGACGTACTCGACAAGGTCACACCATAATGATAAGCTAATTTTGTTTATAGATACATATAAAATGATGAATGCGGTTCCTATATGTTTTCGTATCATTTAAATGGCTTCTGTCTTCTCCATTGGCATAATTACATTCCACATATAGCAGTCATGCTCTTCTGTAGCGTCACTCTCGTACTTAAATAGTTGCTGTTTTGTTGCATTTTGGTTCCAAAAATGCCAGTTGGAAGCTTCTGAGAAGCATTTGATTGTCTGTAACCCAGGTTTTGAAGCTTGAAACATGGCCGAAGATCTGGAGAAACCATTTCTGGATCCCGAGAATTTTAATCGGGACGGGATTGATCTGGTAAGATATGCAACAAATGCATGTGCAGGTTCCACATCTTGAAACCCGCATTCTATAAGTATTAAAATGTTCTTTGAATTATTTGGTTTAATAGGAGCGCATACCATTAGAAGAAGTTTTTGAGCAACTGAGAACATCACCGAGAGGACTTTCATCCCAAGACGCTGAAGCCCGCCTGGAAATTTTTGGCCCAAACAAGCTTGAAGAAAAGCCAGTAAGCTCTACAGTTTTGATACTCTGCTTTATATGCATTCATCATCGGTGTAAGAAGCAAGATATAACGTTGATCTGAAATGGAATTTAACAGAGTTGAGCATCTGGCTCTTGGTTGAAAATTTATCTTCATAAAAATTTTCACCAGTGAATAACAAGAAAGTGGGTAGATGCGCTGAGAAATCTGAGAATTGGAGCCAATCTTGACTCCAAAATATTCGCTCAGTAAATGTTGGGGTCAAGGAAGTTGAAATTAAATTGTGCTTCGGCAACTCCTTGGGTTGTTGTGTATTCGTGGAGCAACACATGGATGCATCTGGCATTAATATCTATTAATTGCAAGGTTTATCTAGTTAAACTGACAATTACAATTTCACATTTTTTTGATCCAGGAGAACAAATTTTTGAAATTTCTTAGTTTTATGTGGAATCCCTTGTCATGGGTTATGGAAGCTGCAGCAGTGATGGCTATTGTCCTTGCCAATGGCGGAGTGAGTCTATTGAATTTTTGCATGCTTTTCACTTCTTTGCTATTGCAGGGATATGGGGG
>JAESVK010000097.1:1420221-1535256 GCA_017140935.1 Hamamelis virginiana | reverse complement strand
CCCCCCCCCCCCCCCCCTCCCCTCCCCTCCCCTCCCCTCCTCACTATAATGTTGTGAAAGTCTCTCTGATATGTATCATTTTGTTCATAACTTTTTCCTTATTGATATTTCAGGGGGAGGGTCCTGACTGGCAGGACTTCGTTGGGATCCTTTGCCTATTAATAATCAATTCAACTATTAGTTTTATAGAGGAAAATAATGCTGGGAATGCTGCAGCAGCACTTATGGCTCACTTAGCTCCAAAAACAAAGGTGTGTTTATTTAATAGATTCTTTCAATTCAGAGAGCAGTTTCAAATTTCAAGTTGTTCATCAGAAGAGTGATCAGAGTGACCTTGTCTGAGTTGGCTTTGCTTTTATTTTCTTATAGAATGTTAATGTTGTGAGCAAAATCCCATTTATCTTTGGCTTCTTATGTTGTTATAACTTAGATACAGTTGCACACAGTGAAAACACCGAAAAAACTGCCTATATCTGCTTTTCACAAAATCTATTATATTAAAAAGATCTCAAGAAACATAAAAATTCTTAGTCAGTTTTGCAGAATTCTCAGAAATGTAAATGGTGTCAGGTGTGCATAGCTAAAGGGTGTACATAGCTAAATGGTGTCACCAGATTCACAACCACTCCCTGTAGCTACCCTGCATGTTTGAACCCCACCTTCTCCAAAGAGGCTTGCCTAACCAGCCCCAACTAGGAGCCCGGTTTTAAAGTATCTTATAATTGCCTTTATTCAGAAAAATAAACAAAAACCTCTTACATTATCCAATAAAATATCAACTTCCCATCCCTTTATGCAGGTTCTAAGAGATGGGCACTGGCAAGAGCAAGATGCTGCTATTCTAGTACCAGGAGATATTATTAGCATAAAGCTTGGTGATATCATACCTGCAGATGCTCGTTTGCTTGAAGGAGACCCGCTAAAAATTGACCAGGTATATGCTTCTGATAAACTTAGAAAACCTGCCATATTTCATTTATATTGTATATTTTATCATTGTTTTCTCTTGATTTTGTGATATTCATTATATATACTTAACTCATTTGCCATTATTCTAAGTAAACTTTAAATATCCAGATGATGGTCTTATTTTTTATTAAATTTTCTCTGTGCAGTCAGCACTTACCGGAGAATCTCTAGCTGTCACCAAGAGGACAGGCGATGAAGTTTATTCTGGTTCAACATGTAAGCATGGAGAGATTGAAGCCGTGGTGATAGCAACTGGAGTGCATTCTTTCTTTGGAAAAGCAGCACATTTAGTAGACTCCACTGAAGTTATTGGACATTTTCAAAAGGTGATTTTGAAAATCTTTATTCCTAAGCCCTTGAAACCGGATTTTAGAATGACATACAGGGGACTTTACCAGCAGAATCAGATGGCCTCTTTACAAAATACAATTCATTATTATGTCCGGAACTATCCCTTAAAATTGGCTGCATTAATAGTGATGTCCTTGCAAATTCTGAGATTTTCATCTTTTTCCAATCTTAATTAGATCAATTTGGTTAAATGAGGTCTGCTGTTCGTAAAGGAAAAGTCTTTACTTGTATGTGCTGTGTATGTCTTCACAATTGAGCTCTAGGTTTTGAATCTTTTTTATACATTGACCTTTTGTGGTTGAGATTGAAATAGAAATCAACAATTTCTTTACTTTGTTGAAAATCCGGAAATATTTTACAATGCTTTTCCAAAACTAGTTACAATTTCAGAATTGCTTGAATCCAACATAAGTTCTGAAAGTTGTCTCCATTAGAATTTAGAACCCTGATTAGAGTATAATGTGAAATCTATATCATGTTTTTCTGCAGGTCCTTACTTCCATTGGGAACTTCTGTATTTGCTCTATAGCTGTGGGAATGATTCTTGAAATCATTGTCATGTTCCCTATACAGCACCGTACATACAGGAATGGAATCAATAACCTTCTTGTTCTCTTAATCGGTGGAATTCCCATAGCTATGCCAACAGTGTTATCTGTTACACTTGCAATCGGGTCTCATCGACTCTCTCAACAGGTATAAATCTTAATAGCCACAAGCCTACCAATAATGAGACTATCATGAAATTTATACTCACAAAGAATCTGTTGTAAATAACTTGCATGACAAGAAATGCATTCAAGTGCCCCACCTCATCTAAACAATCAATATTATCCAGTATGGACTGAGTATTCTAGCACAGAGAAAAAAAAATTATCAGCTTTTTTCCATTTACAAAGACAACATTGAGCTCAAACACCCAATGCTGATGTTGTTTGCATTTCTCTTATTATATTTTTGTTTCTTAAGGGTGCAATTACAAAAAGGATGACTGCAATTGAAGAAATGGCTGGAATGGATGTCCTATGCAGTGATAAAACTGGAACTCTGACTTTGAATCGCCTCACTGTTGATCGAAACCTTGTTGAGGTACAATATCTGACTTCATTAGAGCTTCTTTATACCTACAACCAGTTTGATGCAAGGATATTATTATTGTCTGCGCGTTATGGAGGCAAATAATAGAGACTGGCGCATGTTTGATCTGATCCAATTTAGTAATGGTACTCCAACCGTGATTTCACATCAGTTTGGCAGACTCTGGAATGGGAGAACAGAACTTGCTGGATTGCTAGTTAGGATATAAAAAGCACAGGTGCTGTAGTGTTAGGTAGGAGTTTTGTCTATGAGTGAGAGGGCTCCATTGCCCCACTTGAGACGTTCTCAACAAAGGGTGGAGTAGATACTTAGAATTATTTTGACTCTAAAGGTTCTTCAGTTTTAGACCCAGCACTTTTGGATGAACTTATTGAATAAAATATATATACAACTATGGTGCTTATTAATTGAAGTTTCTGGATGTACTTATTAAATGAAGCTTGCTTGGAAGTTTGGTGCTGATAAGGTAGCATGGTTGTTGTAATTTTGGAGGTTTGTACACGCTTTAAGAGTTTGAAACTATAAGTCAATGTGTTTTCCTAAAAGTTTTTCATGGTGCCCTTCTCATTTGGCAAGTACATTCATTTTGCTTTTATTTATTATGAAATAATTAGATGTACAATTTCATGATTTGGTATCATACTTCAAATGGGAAATGACTGTCTGTGAAATTCAAGAGATATTGTCTTATCACTGAGAGTATTAGCTAGCTGCATCTCATTTATTTTTTTAATAAAAGCCACATCTCATATATTAAATTGGAAATCTCTCATATCAATATTCAAATTAATCAGTTCATATCTTCAGACATCATAACTTGAAGATAGGTAATTAACCTACAATGATGATATATAACAGCTAGTTTGTTACTGTTTTTTCTTTGCCCCGGGGGAGGAATCTTGATCCATGTTCTTATGGCTGCTTTAAAAGCCTATGAATTTCTTGACAGGGAAGTCTGGGATAGATTTCAGTCCTTCCATTACTTCATCTGTTCACATAAGTAATGATCTAATGGATATCTTTGCAGGTTTTTAACAAAGATATGGACAAAGACATGGTTGTCTTACTTGCAGCCAGAGCATCAAGACTGGAGAATCAGGATGCTATTGATTCTGCCGTTGTTAACATGCTTGCTGATCCAAAGGAGGTATAGAAGAAAATTCTCTCTCTAAAACTCTAAATTTTCTCGGTTTTCTTATTTCTCCTTTGATTCTCTCTCATGCACATACAAATAAAACCCATTCTTCCTATAGGCACGTGCAAACATCGAAGAAGTACATTTTCTTCCCTTCAATCCAGTGGACAAGCGTACTGCGATTACATACATTGATTTTGACGGTAATTGGTATCGGGCCAGCAAAGGTGCTCCTGAACAGGTATCTACTTGTTTTAATGCAGTTACCCTGAAAATCTCCACTCACCTGGTAGTTGGCCCTTATAAACATTGGTGAAATTAATCCAGGATTGAGTCATTTTATATTTCTCAAATAATATTCTACTGAGGGAATTTTTCTACTAATAAAAGCAACCGTTTTTTCTCCTCTTTCAAGGATTTTTTTTTTAACATGTGGGTTTGCTTCTATTGAATTTCTTTTGATCCCCTATAATGAGGAAAAGTATTGTCAATATAATTGTGTTGTCAAAATTTCATTTAATATTAAATCTGTAACTTATTGGTGTGGTTATTTTGTTTGTATAACATATGAAGACTGAATTATCTTCCAAGATATTGTAGTGTAGCATAAACATTTTTTTTTTCCATTTTTCTTCTTTTTCCCCCCCCGTGAAATTCAGATTCTAAATATGTGTCAAGAGAAAGAAGAGATTGCTGGAAAAGTGCATATCATTATAGACAAATTTGCTGAAAGGGGCTTGCGATCGCTCGGGGTTGCTTATCAGGTTTAGTGTCTTGGGTATCTTTCTTTTCTGTCTTTCTTTCTGCTGTGTGGGGGTTGTATTAAGCCAAAGAAGAATTTATAGGATAACGTGATATGGACTTGATCACTGGTTTAGAATCCGAACCAATCATCTGTCTGACCTGTTCATTCATTTCTTGTTATCATTCTTTTAGGAAGTTCCAGAAAAATCTAAGGAGAGTCCTGGAGGTCCTTGGACATTTTGTGGGTTGTTACCCTTGTTTGATCCTCCAAGACATGATAGTGCTGAGACCATCCGCAGAGCACTTAACCTTGGGGTTTGTGTTAAGATGATTACAGGTACATGTGAAATTTTATAATGCCACGAAGGGCTTGAATGTTTCTAATTATTAATTTATATTTCTTTTACAGTAGGCAATTATTTGTTATAAGTTATAACTGCAATATGTTCTTTTTTGGATTGTCTCCAGTTACAATTTTAATGATTTCATTGGCTACTAATAAGCTATATTTATGAATTTCAATATGAAGGACAACGAGTTTAGCTCCTTTTGTGTGTGTGTATGCGCTTGCGTGCCCGCCATGTATGCCACACAGACATGTATCTGTGTGGTTGGACATGTTTTAGGCATTGCACGCATGTTAAACTTCACCTTGTTTGAGATCATCCAACACTTTGTATCCTTGTTACATAGGTCAATTTACAATTTATAAAGGGAAAACATGGATATCATCAGACTGAAAAATAAGATTAACAATAAACAAGTTAAATTTTTTACTTACCAGAGCTTCAAAGTGGATCTCATCATCCTGTGGTTGTATTTAGACTCATGATACCCCCTAGGTTGAAACCATCAAAACTATGATATAGTGATCATGATTTGGACTATTCAATGAGGAGATCTCCTCAGAGATGGGACAGAGAACAAAAATACTTTTCAAAGGATTCTATACATCAATCTAGAGATCAAACATGGATTCTGAGTGCTGTGATAATGAGTTTACTGAAGCTTTGATTGGAAAATACTGAAAGTAAATAGTAAATACGGATGTTTTTGCATTCAATCAACAATTCCAACATTGTGTTTCATTCGATCAAGAAGATCGGAAACATTTGTCTGAAAAAGGAATTAAAGCATGAATATTAAGAAGATGAGCTAATGACAATAGTGTCTTACCTTGGCGCATTGTAGACCACTAACACTGATCAAGTTGAGAAAATAGGAAAAAAGAAGTCATTTTCTTGATGCACTTTTGACAATATCTCAATATAAAGTTGAATGGAAGTCTGATCCCTTTATAAGGAGACTTATGAAGATGATATCTAATTTAATTAACAACAAAATTAAACACTAACCTAAATAAGAAACAAATGAGAAGATAATGGAATTATCCTAATTTAAATTCCTTTTCAACAATCAACTAAGAGCAAAATATTAAGATAAAACATATCCTACTAAGACAACCAATTTAAAAAAAAGCACTTTAGGTTTCCTTGTCACGTAGGATGAGATATGATCCCATTTATTAAGTACATTTTTAGATTGTTCACGATTGAATTTCACCACAGATTGAGATGAACAACAACAATCAAGTGCATTAAATTTACCTCATGCCAAGTTTGGTATAAATCAGGAGAACTTCACAAAATATGATCCCTTTGCGATTTTTACCATCTGCTCCAACATAAACATACAAGCTGAACCCATTTGCCAGGTCAGCATTAGATTCTGCCTGTTCTAAGCATCAACATATACTTACATAAATGCTCCAAAAGGAAACACATACAAACTAGACATCTATTTCTTAGTTTACCATATATGATTGCTAGGACCTTCTTTATATGATGTATTTGAACTCTTTTTTATTTAAATTTAATCCCAAAGTGCAAATGAGAACATGAAGTTTACAGTGCTTGTAATGAAAGTTATAAAATTGAAATATCAGATGCTGTGAGTGTTTTCAGATTTTATTGTCAAAGAGTGAAAAGCCTAGGAAAAAATCCTTAAGGAGAAAATTAATATGTTGTTTGTATGTGCTAATATAGGTGATCAGTTGGCAATTGCAAAGGAGACGGGTCGACGACTTGGAATGGGAACGAATATGTACCCCTCTTCATCATTGTTGGGCCGTGACAAAGATGAAAGTGAAGTTCTTCCAGTGGATGAGCTCATTGAAAAGGCAGATGGCTTTGCTGGTGTATTCCCAGGTATTTCCCGACACCTGTCTCGTAGAAAAGTCAACTGTATTAGATATTTCTTTTGCTGTATTCTATTCTATTTTTCTTTTTAATTATAAATGAAACAACTTAAAAAATCCAACTTACAAGGATAACTGTTAAATTCTGTCTTTCACCAACACTAGCTCTTGATCATTGCGGAGCAATGACAAAGATGAAAATGATTCCAATGGTTGAGCTAATTGAAAGGACAGGTGGCTTTGCTAGTGTTTTCCTGGAGTTATAGTCCTATGCCAGTTTCATGTAAAAGTTAGCCGTATTATAATATTTCTTCTTCTTTGTCCTATTTTATAATTGTTTTCATTGTCACAAATGAAATGTGAGGGTTGAAACATGGTTATAGGAAAAACAGCCTACGACTCCAACTGAGTGGAAAACTTTTAAATTGTGCCTCTTGCCAACATTTTATCATTTTTATCTCTTCCAAGTGATATGCCAATCAATTATCAAGGATCTTTGACACCTACGGTCAGCCAGACTACATTGTAGCACAATGTCTTGCAGAGGCAGAGTAATAGCCTCCTATGATAATAAAATTGATACTATTTGCAGGAATGCAGAGACAAATATCAGTAGATGAACATTATTATTAATTACTTGTACATTAGCCCTGGCTGTAAGGTCAATCCTGTGAGTTTTTCATCTCTTTTTTACATTACATGATCTCCCTTGAAGTGTTCCTGATATCGAGAATTATTATATTATTTATGAATTCAAACCTTCACTATTGGAACCTTCACTGCTGGATAGACTGCAGCAAGTCTTTGTCCTTTTTTTTTTTCTGTTGAAAAAACAGCAAGTCTTTGTCACCTCTTCTAACTTCTATCATTAAATTCCATCAATTCCAGATGGCCCCATTTTACACACTTTGCTATCCAAGATTTGGCTCAGGGCATACCATTATCTATGCCTATTGTATGATACTGGGTGTCTCCCGTTTACGCGAAGGTGCTCGAGTTAACATGAATAATGAAATGACACAGGTACAAGCGTACAGGATCTGTATAGGACATGCATAATGGTTTGGATGCCATACATGAGGATGCTGAACATATGAAGAAAAAGATGAGAAGCGTCCATGTGTCCTTAATGTTGGAGCGCCCATGTACCTGTACTCAATTTTAATGTACTTCATTTGAGAATCATTATTCTAAGATTTAGGGGTCAGGTCCTACCCCCTAGATGCACTCCAGCACCAGCACCTGAATTTTTTGTCTATATTCTCAATATCTTTTAGTATCATATAGCATTGATTCCAAAATTCTTCCAAAAAATTAAACAGCTGTAAGAAGGTTAAATCTTATTCACTGCTTTTATTACAAACTTTGTGTTACCGCCAGAGTGGGGGAAAGTGAAATAAGTCACTAGGTTATCAAAGTCACCTCACAGCAGGTTATTTGGTCCTTGATGGGTAAAATGGCTAGAAAACATGTCTGCCTTAATGTAGCTTGGTTTGCTTGTTCTTTATATATATATATATATATGCAAATGACTGTGTTTGTATGTGCGTACATACCATTTTTATTGTTTCATCTCCTGTCCTCACTCAAGTTGCAATTGCTATCCAACTTTCAGAACATAAGTACGAAATTGTTAGAATTCTACAAAATAAGAAGCATGTTGTTGGAATGACTGGAGATGGTGTGAATGATGCACCTGCTTTGAAGAAAGCAGATATTGGAATTGCAGTCGCAGATGCTACAGATGCTGCGAGGAATGCTGCTGATATTGTCTTAACAGAGCCTGGCTTAAGTGTGATTATCAGTGCTGTCTTAACTAGCCGAGCTATATTCCAAAGAATGAAGAATTACACGGTTGAGTATCATTCTTTTCTTCTGATGGAAAAATTTGTAGCATTCGAGTGTAGTACTATGGATACTTGCAGCATGCATGCAAGAGAGCAGCTGAATCCTGGCCACAAAATCAACTAGATGCACCTAGGATATCTCCTAACCAATTATGAACCTAGTTGAACGAACTAACTGCCATACATTTATTAATTTTTATGGGCTATTTTGTAGGACTGTCTAAAATTTAAACAAAGGGAGTGCTAGATATATCCCCTGGCTAATTTTAGACATAGGAGATATTCTAGGTGCACTCAAGTCTTTGATGAACAAGATCAATAAGCTAGAAAGGCACATCAGAGAACTATAGTACCATATGTGTATTTCTTGAATATATTTTATAATTTCCTTATTTTTTTCATTCCTTGCTTCCAAATATGTTTTATAATGGGACTGATTAGCCCACATGAACATGCAGATATATGCCGTCTCTATAACCATTAGGATTGTGGTAAGTTGGCTTTATCTTACATTTTCTAATGTTTTGTTATCATTTTCACGTGTACCAATCAAGTTTCTAATATTGATTTGTGTATTAACTATCAAATTGTTCACGAAACTTAATCCTTTTGCAGCTTGGCTTTGTTCTCCTAGCATTGATTTGGGAGTATGACTTCCCACCATTTATGGTTCTGATTATAGCAATACTGAATGATGGTAATGTTTCAACCAGTGATAGTGCATTTTATTTTATTTCTTTTAGGAAAAAAAAAAAAAAAAACAAACAAACAAACAAACAAACTTTAAATGAAAAGGCTAGGATCAAACTTGAGGAACATGGGCTTGACCAACTAAATTTTTAATGGAAACTTGAACTGCTTTATCTGAATTAAATGCTAAGTTTTCATTCGACTTCAGCTCTGTGCAGCATCTTTTTTATATTGTCATCTGTTATTCTTTTTCTGCTTATATTACACATCTGCCTTCTCTTTTTGTCTTTTATGTTTATGTTTTTTCTTTGTTCTTGCTTTTTTCAAAAATAGATCTTTCAAACATATGGCAGACTCAAATTCGAGTCTGTTGTGATATAACTTGCCTTCGAATCGACTTCTTTGAACTTCAACTCGAGGATCTGTCAATTATATTATTTGATATTCTTTGATGTAAATACCATTTTTTCTTTCTCTTTCCCTTTATTATAATTGATAATTCCCTGTGAATTTTTTGTCGAGAGAATATTGATTGAATGTGAGGTCATTTCAAGTAAAAAGACATAATTTTGTATTTACAAAAAAGAAGGAAAAAATTTATTTCAGATCATTGATGCTTGGCCATCTAGATTGAAGGTAATTTATGTAAATTGCTCACTGAAATATGTTTTCTGTATATTTTATAGGGACCATCATGACTATTTCCCAAGATCGGGTAAAGCCATCTCCAAGACCTGACAGTTGGAAGCTTCCTGAGATATTTGCAACTGGCGTCGTCATTGGCACTTATCTTGCCTTAATTACTGTCTTATTTTACTGGGTTGTAGACGGCACCACTTTCTTTGAGGTATCAGAATTATATAATTTATTTCTTGAATTTGTTCCTTAGAATGTTGTGCAGGAAAAAAAAAAAAATGAAAAGGAAAAAGATATTTTGGTTTCATTTTCCGTTACAGATATTTTTGTTTATTAACTTTTATTTGGATGCAGACCCATTTCCATGTCAGGTCCCTATCCAGCAGTGAAGAAATCTCATCTGCTATATATTTGCAAGTCAGCATTATCAGTCAGGCTCTCATTTTTGTTACACGCAGTCAAAGTTGGTCATTTCTGGAGAGGCCTGGGACTCTCTTGATGTGTGCATTTGTGGTGGCTCAACTGGTAAGGTTTATAAATCAGGTGCAGCTCTTGTAAGGAGCTCCACATATTGTAGTGTTCCTTGTTTATTTTTCCATGTTTGACCTGCACTTAATGTGTGGGTGTGTCTCACCAAACCTTTGATTTGAGGTTGGACTCGAGCGTAAATGAACAAGTCCAAACCAAGCAGAATTTCAAATCATTCATTGAATTTGTTGTATGTCTTGGTGTATAGGTGGCTACCTTAATTGCAGTCTATGCAAAAATTAGCTTTGCTTCAATTAGCGGCATTGGATGGGGCTGGGCGGGAGTTATATGGCTATATAGTGTGATTTTCTACATACCCTTGGATATTATCAAGTTCACAGTTCGCTATGCTTTGAGTGGAGAAGCCTGGAATCTTTTGTTTGATAGGAAGGTTAGTGCAGTGTTTTGTGTTTCATGATTATTTGGTGTTATTTTCCACCTCTGTGGAATAAGACTAGGCTTGAAATGATTTTTCATGCATCATATGTACACTGCGTTTCAACAGACTGCGTTTACATCTAAGAAAGATTACGGGAAGGAAGATAGGGCGGCTCAGTGGGTACTTTCTCAAAGAACTCTACAAGGGTTGATGTCTCCAGAGTTGGAGACCAATGGGAAGCGATCTTCTCTGATAGCTGAACAGGCCAGGCGGCGTGCCGAAATAGCCAGGTACTGTAGGATTTTACTCATTGCTCTCTCCATTTGGACCCATCTCTTGATTTTCTGAGGTTGGTTTTGATCCCAGCTAATTTACTACAAGGAAATTGATTTTTTTTCTTAACATGTTATATATAAAATCACTTTTCTTTCTTCTTCTTTCCTTTTCCCCTTCAGTACATCCACTTGTTCTATTTACATGAGATTTCATTTTTTATTAGATAGCTGAAAAGTTTAACTGTAGGATGTTGATTGAAATGAACTCGGTGAAATGACCTTTGAACTTTGCAGGCTGGGGGAGATACACACTTTGAGAGGACATGTAGAATCGGTCGTGAGGCTAAAGAATTTGGACATAAATGCGATCCAGACAGCCCATACAGTCTGAAGGCATGATATGACGATTGCATTGTACAATTTTCTAGTGAAGACAAACTTGGCAGCAGTTGCTGACATGAATAGGTTGGGTATTATTCGCAAGAGATAGGCATGTTGTCAAGGAGTTGCTGGAAATGGTGTTGGTGATCTAGGAAGTAATGTTCTCAATTCTTTGGACTCTAAAGGTCAGGAATGCATTTCAAAAAGGGGTCTTTTGCTAATAACTCAGGTGTCATTTATAGGAATGTATTACATTTTTGTTTTTATAGAGGGGACAAATATCTGTCTTGAACTTTAGAATTCTATTTTCTGTTTGCAGAGATCTTTATGTAATTGTCAGGCAATTCCGAGTGTAATAAAGCTACCAAACACGGTGGAAACTTCTCTTCATTAGATTATTTGTATCTTGTTTGGTTTGGAGTCGAGGATTATTTCATTATGTGATCTCGTTTGCCAAAGTGGATGCCCAAACCTTAGTGCTACAGCACATGCATGATAGAGATCTTGACCGCGTGACCATGCTCTATTTATCCTATTTTAATTCTCTGCATTTATTTGCTACATCCCATGGTGATTTCTATGGTACCATGATCCAAAATTTACTTCTTGAGCAAATATCTCCACCCATATGTCCCATATATATATATATATATATATATACATCCTCTATTCCCTCGCTGGCTCACTCCACAATCCACATACATTGGTTGTTTTGATGGTATTTGCTGCATTCTGTAATTGAGTAGTCTCTAACATAATTATCAGTGGAAAATTAAGCATCTGATCAACGCTTCAGTTTGATCGAGTAAGATGTCATATCAAACAGAAGGCAATGGGAAAGAGGAAGAACCTGAAACTTTTTCAGCAACAGCAGCATTGTTCATAATTGGGACTGATAGATACCACAATTTGAGTTCTAGGGAGAACTCAAAACAAGGAAAAAATAATAATAATAATAATATGAAAAAAAAAAACTCTCAATTTGGTACAAATCTTGTCTGGTTTTTGACACTGTGACCAGCATTATTTTCGGAAAAGCATCTTAGAAAGAGGACATCTGAACAATGCGCTCCTCTCCGAGCCTCACAGAGTTGATGTAATTTGTGGGGCTGTGTGCAGAAATACCAGGGAATGCCAAACCTACTATTCTGAATAATATGGAGAACCACCCCTCCTTATACTCTGGCCCATGCGTGTAGTCCATTGTTAAACTTCTGATTAATTCCCAGACAGCATTCAGATGCTCTGGAATCAGGCATCTCATCCCAAAATAATTTCTGTTTGGCTCCTCCTCCACTTTCTTCAGAGAATCATGCGGAAAAGAAGAAACAAACTCATTGTGAGTGAAAAGGGCTTTTCAAAGTTCAGGCAGGCTGTAATGACATTTATCAAAAGCGCTGCTCTTCGAATTGGACCCCCCTTTGTTTTTTCTTCAACAACAGAATTTATTTCGGCTCCAGGACTGAAATTTTGATGTATACGATTCCTTCTTCCACACAGTTTCTTAATCAATTCATCTAGATTTCTTCTAATTAAGTCAAATGAAAATTCACTAATTATGAGGTTGGCAAAGACCCCTGATTAATTAAAGCAGAAATCTTCTATATATTCCGCCAGTTTAACTGGCACATTTAAATACGCATATGTATAGTGTGGTGACAGAAATCCTCATTAATAAACTGCCGAATTGCTAAGGAACTGCAGGACAGGATGACCCGGATTCATTACGAGGGAAACTTGTTTACAGTAAGAACAACGGGTGGTAAAAATAATTTGATTGGAAAATGAAAAGAAAGATGTATAAACTAAGAGAAGGGAATGAGAACGTAATGAGAACGTACTTGCTCGATATAGTGGCTGTCATAGTAGAGACACGACCCAAAATGCTTGTACAGGAAGGTTCTGTCGTCATAAGGCAACCTTGGCACGAGGTCATTGCAGTATACTACCCTGAAGTAGTTGGAATTGACATGGGCTTCCATGAACCTCCCCAACTGCATGTTCCCAACCCTCGGCTGTCCAAATGTGTACACACCCAACAACCTTTGCATCACCTCCATCTCCTCATGTAGCAACAGCACTGTTGGGAACAATATAGCAAGGGCCCCACCTAAGCTATGCCCAGTGACTATGAATTTTGCATTCTTGTGCTCCTTGAGTAAGCTCTTGAGCTTACTTCTCACTGCATAGTATGCAGTCATCTCCACCATTTCTGGTTCAGATTCATCCCATCCACCTTTTTCCTTGTCAGAATCAGTAATTTTTGTGGAAAATGATTCATCAGTTCCTTCTGAGGGGCTAGGACCTCCTAAGTCAGTAGAAGACTTCAACTTTTGGTCCTGCGCTTGAAGATGATTCTGGAAGGTGGTAGCATCAGCTCTGCTGCCCAAACCTAAGGCTTCTAAGAATCCCATGTGGACTTTTCCCAATTTGGGGATCTCATACCACGAGTAGTCAAAATCAGTACTCCAATCATCCGCATCAAAGGGCTCTGTGCCCCTGAAGCTGATCAATATCAAGTCCGCATCTTTAGGCTTATCAGAGAGTATGAACACTTGGGTGGACCTCTCCTTTTGGAAGTCTATCAAAACATATTCCAAATGACAAAACGAATTGAAAGAGGGAAAAAAAAAAGACAAAATATTAGGCAAGAAACTTAATTTCAAAAGAAAGAGAGGGAAATAATTAATGAAGTGGGAAATACTGGAATATTCATTAATAAGTAGAACTGGAAAATCTAATTTCTTACCATTCCAACCGTTGTAGAAGTCCACGAAATGCATCTGCTTTTTGTCAAAAGTTGAAATTACAGAAGTTATTTATTAGTAAATTATCAGAAGTTGGGAGTGATGATCATCAAATCAAATCAATTAAGGAAAGAAAAGAAAGAAGAGAGGGAGGCAATGGAAAAAGAGCAGAGCAGCGCATGCCTTCCAGTGGTGGAGTACGACATTTCTGACGACATGGGCGTTCTCATAGGCTAACTTGGAAGCCATGATACAAAGATCCATAAGAGCACGGTTCCCCACTTCTAACTCTATGCTTCTCCCAGATGCAGAATCACTCATATTTCCTTGCACTGAATGCTCTCTCTTCTTGTACAGCCCTATTCGCCCGTCTAAATGCCCAACTGTGCTTATGAATGTATCTGTGTCTCTGTGCGGCATAACCACCTTTGCTGCTTTTGCAATACCATATTACAGTAACAAATCACATCCATCACTATATTATCATTATCACAAACATCTAACTGTTTAATTTTATATATATATATATTCCCTTGTGAAATAAAAACAGAGATCGAGTAGGGATGCTGAATTTATATGTCACACAGTGATAAGTGATAATGGGTAAATTAATCAGAGTGACATGAAACCGCAAATAGTTTCCAAATTCCTCAATTAATTATTAAGACAATGCCAATATAAACACTATGTATGGATTAAGAGAGTTGGAGAAAAGAGAAAAGAAACTCGTTAAGAGAAGAGAAGAAAAAGTTAAATGGCTTTTTCTCCACCTATTTGGATAGTTTTTATAAGAGAAGAAAATAAAAAATTTTAAAGTGTAAATTCCAATATTGCCCTTATTTACATAAAGAAAAATAAAAACTAATGAAGAAAGAGAAATGACAAAATAATAAAACTACCTTTCTCTTCTCCTCTCCATTTCTCTCCGATTCGGAGAGAAAGAAATCAACCCCTTTTCTCTCATCGTTCACTCCCCTTTCTCTCCCCCTCCTCCCCTTTGTCTCCAACTCTCTCAATCCAAACGAGAGAAACTCTTCTCCTCTTCTCTCCTCTCCAAACTCTCTCAATCCAAACATAGTGTAAATCTATACATACTACCAATATCACCCTTGAAATGGAGCAAATTAGGGAACATATATATGAATCAACGGTGTGGAGAGAGAGAGAGAGAGAGAGTAGGAAAGATACCGTGGAGAAGGTTGTAGAGTAAACCGAAGAGGTTGCCGTTGTCGGAAAGGAGATTGAGAAGAAAGTCGAGCAAGTAGCCGGTCCACTCCATGGGTTTGGAGAGAAGGGCTAAAATCTTGCGCACAAGGATGGAAACCACGATAACCCAGCGGTGATCAGCTGCCATCCTCGCCACCTCCACCTTATCCGAACCCTCCAAGAATGTCACTCCGCTTGCTTCGTCACCCCATACTGAGAATCGCAACAGCTCTCCTATTCCTCCATTTTCTGGTCGAACAATCAGGTATCTCAAAACACTTTCATCTTCAAATTTAGCAGCCATCACTTGTTCAGACAGAGAACTGATCCAACACAGGACATCAAGGGACCATCTACTGTGCAATTTATATACTCCTACTCCTACTCCTATTCCTACTATATATAGAGTATGTATGTACGTGCAACTGCAACTGGCTGGCCGATTCAAGAGTGTAACAAATTGCCGTTAAAGCCCCAGGATCGAATTCGTCATCCCTGTTTCCTAATCCATGCGTCCTTCCAGAATCATATAAAAACTTCCAAAATTCCCCCGTGCCCTGTACAAAACTGAATGTGGGCCTTCTCATCTCAACTTATGACGCCATTAATCCTACTAAATATTCCTTCTCAGTTCTGCCCAATACCCCTCTAAAATCCCAAAATTTTACTGCCAAACTAATTAACCACCCCTTCTTCTTACATCCATGCCTCCATGGTGCGGTGACCTATGAGCAAATCTCGCTACTGTATCAAAGTAATTCTCTTCATGGCCGAAGGGCCGACAGAGCTATTGGATAACTTAACACACATGGATTAAGTTGCACCCCAGTCCGACCTTATTAGATTCGAGACAAACTATATTCCAAATAATGTGCCACTTGATCCAATTTTCTCTTTTTCACTGAATTATTTTTTTTCATATAATCTTCAAAAAAAAAAAATACTTTTATTAATATAAATAACACATTGTACGTAAGCTAAGATGTATGAAAATTTATGAATGAAATAGATGGTAAAATAGCATAGTTGTATAATTTATTATCAAAAACTCATAATACAGGGCTTTATGAAGGGTTATGTTTAGATGTTTGAAAACTCAATGTTTGTGGAGTAGAGGATCACTTTTATACCCATACAGATCTTACTGTCGAAGTCAAATCTCTTTAATGTTATAAAGTTATTTTAAATTCCAACCTCGACTTGCTACCGCATTTTTTTTTAGCATGATCCAATATTCCGGTCCTGAACTCAAAAACTTATATATATTTAAGTATACAAAAGAAAATTATTTTTAATAACTTAAAAAGTACATTTTAAATTAAGGCGAGCCTATGAATGGGAAAAATATAAGGATAATTGAACGAAAGAGGACATGTTATATTACTTTTAAAATATTATTTTAATAGTGTATTTTAAATAATTTGATCAAATTAAATTATAGTATTTTTTAGAAATCTATTTTATTAATAATAAAAAAAATAGACCATCCAAGAGATATTATTACGTGAAGCAAAAGCTGTCAGCGGGATGCGAAATGATCTCCACTTTAAGGTGGGACCACATTACAGTTAGCAACTTTACATCATGGGTGCGCCTCCCCCCTAAAGATTGAACACATTACACATCCCATATATAATGTAGAGGCTTAAATAAATCAAGTCATTGGTAATGCGTGGACCTATTGAGAATCGAATAGGTTGGGAAAGACAAGGAAAAGAACAAGTCTTTTCTTCTTCTTCTACTTATCCTTATTATTATTATTATTATTTTTTTTTTTTTTTGGGGGGTAAACAGAACAAGTCTTTTGTTGGGATACTCACAATGTAATCTTCTTGCCCTTTTTACTTCTTGGCATGTTATATAAAAGACCTCGTACCATCCTCTTCTAGACTTTTATTGAGGGTTGTTTCCATCATTATTTTTAAAAAATTTACTTTTAGAATTTAAAATTCTACTTGACTTAAGAGATATAATGATAATCACTCTAAATGACTTTAAAAATGATAGTATGGTTGGCAAAATTTTTATATTACAAACGATTATAACAAAAGGTAGAAGATCCCAACTTTTACCACAATCACTTTTAGTGTGAAAATTATGATATGTGAATATATGATTTGAATACAATTTTAAATAGAAATGTGAAGAGATAGGTTTCAAAATTGTTTTTAGAAAATACTAACACAAACGATCCTGAGTCTAAATTCTCTGTTTGAGTTTTCTGTATTGAATTTACTCGATTACTTAAAGATCATAACACAACATTTAAATGAATGATATTTTTGGATGATGTGTTATAATCTTTGAATCCAAGCAAATCCAAACACAAAAATATTCAAGTACAAAATAATCCAAGCAGTGAATCCCAACTCTAAATTTTTGTATGCAATAATAAATGAGTTAGACAAAGTCGATGTTCTTATTGTATTTCCTTTCTATAAAACTTATGCCAGGCTTTCTCTTGTTTTTGTTAGGCCTCGACTCTTGTGGGTCTAACTAAGTTTTCTCTTAAATCAAAGGTTCAAACACAAAAATGTTAGGGTCTAAGACCATCTCCTTGACCGGGGCCTTAAAGTCGGTTGGTCATCTCTCAAGGCTTCGTGCCATGAGGCTTGGTTTGGTTTTAGATTCATGATTCGCTGCTTACAAACTTATCCGCTCCTAAAAGCATCTCCAAGGGAGTGTTTGGGAACCTTAAAAACCGGTTCTTCTAGGAATAAGGTGGCCCAAATACGTGGGCCTGTGTTTGGTAAGTGAATTCAAGTTGCGGAATCAATTTTAGGCTATTCTAATTTGGGGTGAAAAGCTGGTAAGCTATGTTCTAGGTGAGTACCTAGTTTTGCATAAACCCGGATTTTGAAAATCGAAGAAAAACTTTTTTTATTCAAATTTGCTCACCACGCCTCTTTTTACACATCAACTTCTTCCATTTCACATCTGCACAGCTTCATATATGATAAAAAAGATTTCCACTGGCTTTTCCACTCCATCTCTAACCTCACATCCTCACAAAGATTTCAACCGGCTGCAAATAACACTCTAATGAACCAACCCACCAAATCTTGTTGCAGAAATGGTGCGAGAAATGGAGTTTGGGGAAGAAAATATGAGCTGGGCCCTGCAGCGACGGTCGGATGCTACTACAGACAATGATGGGGAATGAAGAGGGCTTAGAAAATGTAAAAGGGAAGTTTTGGCACTGCCACTGGTTGTGGTTTTGAAGACTAGGGTTTTGGAGGAAGCGAAAGGTGAGATTTTGATAGTAATATCCCAATGTTAATCCTCACGGAAGCACGACTCTGAATGCAAGCACGATACTAATCGATTCTCCTTCTTGTCGATATCAATTTGAAATTTCCCCAATTCGAGCTCTTCCCAGAGCTTCTTCCCCACTTCCCATGTCGTCTTCATCGTCTTCTGAAGCTCAGAGAACCCATCTTTAGTACTCAACATAGGGTTTTAAAATATTGGACATAGAGAGTATTTTTCTATTTAAGGGTAAACAAAATTATGGAAGCAGAACAATGCAATCAAAAATAATCCTAACTGCACTCCCCTTCAATTATATTTTGCAATTACCATACAAGAAGGAAACAGGAGACACAAGACGTGCTATACTTCATTCACACCAACCAGCAAATAGAAGCCATAAATATTCTGAGCTTGGTTTAGTTTGTAATTTAGCTGAAGTTCAAGCATTTGAATTGAGAAAGCCATTGAAGTCCTCTTGAGGCACAGCACTCAAACCAACTTTTAACACAAATGGGATTTCTAAAGTAATCAGGATCATGTACAGAAGCCCTACACCGATCAATATCTGAGCTTTGATAGAAAGAGCAATTGCAGTATATTATAACTAGTCACCGCGCATACGCGATGCGTGTGCAACGCTATGCATTATATAATAAGATTTTTTTTATATATAAGGTTTGTATTTGATCACACAAACATAAATTATGGAATTTATAAAAATTAATTTTATTTTTGAAATTTTGTTACAGTAATAAAATGAATATATAGTTTCTTGACATAAATGCATTTTCACTATTCATTCTTATTATTGAGTACAAATTGCAATTATTTTTCACCATCTTTTGTCATAAAATTAAAATTAAAATTTTAGAAGAACTATGTGAAATAATGTATTTAAGTACAATTAAAAATTTGTATTGTAATTAAAAAGAAAATGAAATAGAATTAGAAGAGAGAATCAAAACCTTATCATTGTTATACACATTGACTTGTACTTTTGATCATTATGTATGTCACGATCCTATAAGAATGCAAATTATAGTGTTAGTATTTTGATATGTAAGATCGATGTATCTATATAATGGATGAAATGTAATGAAAATGTTACCTCATCGATGTAAGATCGGACAAAAGTTTATGTTCCTCGAATATATACCAAAGTTTTTTGTGCTTTAAATATGTATATGTTCCTGAAAGAATTATATGATTCATTTGAGGGAAAAAAAATGACATATTATTATAATGAATGATAACGAATATAAAATCATTAATAGTGTTCTTACCTTATTTACTGTGGTAGAATCAATCAGATGACAGTAAAATATCCTTGTAAACTACATTTCTGGTGAACACCCCATCCTTATTTTGTATTGCCCCCTTTTTAATCAAAATTTTTGTATTCATGAATAAAAACTCCTCTTGATAATGCCACGTGCAGTTGCCCATGACTAAAAACGTGATCTAGTAAGTAGATACCAACATGTGGTATTGTTTGGCCCTGTGATTTATTTATTGTGAGTGTGAAACTCAATTTTATGGGAAATTGTTTTCTCGTCATTTCAAAAGGGAGTCGTATATAGATTTTCATTTTTAAGGAAAAAAAATAAAAATACCCAATTTATCTTAAACTCTTAAAAATAAATAAAAATACTCAATTTGTCTTAAACTCTTAAAATCTCTATTTTTTTTCTTAGAAAACATTTTAAGAGTTTTTAAAGACGCATATTTTTTTTAATTAAAACATATAGTTTTATGATATCTATTAAAAAAAACATATTTATAATTTAAGAGTTATATTATAAATTGATTTTGAGAGTTTAGTGTTGGATATATAAGATTTTTAATTTAAGAGTTTAAATAACCTTTAATTATTATTTTTTAATATAAAAAATGGAACGGATTATTCACCATATTTGATGTTTTAAAAATGAATTTTAATTTAATCATTAGTTATACTTTTTGTTAAAATTTATTTCTTTGATCAAAATTTTAGAGATATAAATAACATATATTTCTAAATTGAAACATATATTTTTATATAAGTTTTTAAAAATCATAATTTTAATTATAGAGTTCTAATTTAATTTGATGGAGTTTGTGAATTTAGGGATGGATCTATAAGAGTTATAATTTAAGAGTTTAAGATAATATAATTTTAGATTTATTTGCCTTTTATAAAATTTAATTGAAAACAAAATTGATTGAATTTAAATTCGTTAGTCTTTTAAATTCAAGAATAATAATAGGGAAAACATAAATAACAACCAAGAAGGTAAAACCAAAATTGAAAGTTGGACCAATATGTACAGTGATGTCAAAAAGTCAAATCTATAATCACAATCAAAGTTACATTAATAACAAATTTCTTAATCAAGAGTGAAATTAAATATAGTATTTTATTATTAGAGTAATAGATCACAGGGGGCACAAATCTAATCTAAAATTACAATCAAAGATACATAAATTAAAAATTTATTAATCTACAAAATAAAATATGGGAGTTTATTATTAGAGGAATAGATCACGTAAAGATGATCTCCTCCAGTTGTGAATATTTCCTAAAAACAATAATGAAACATAAGAACTCTAATGTGCACCTAATACATTCAATTAAAAAAATAATAATTTTATCAATAAATGGAAATAGCTTCAAAAAAATCCAAAGTCTAATAAGTCTAATATTGGTTTGAGATAGCATGGAGGGATGAAGAGACAGAGTCCATGAAGAATTGGTGTTGATGATTTTTCAAAATAGTTAGCATGGATGGATGAAGAGATAGAGAATTTGAAGAATTGGAGCCGAGTATAAATATTTATAGTTATTTACTTATCTCTATATCCCTTTTTTTTTTCACGTACACACAAACGTTAAATTACAAATATCCAAGAATAAAGAGTATGACAGATTTAATTTAAAATAACGGATAGATATAAATATTTAATGTAATTTTCTTATTATATTATTTACAAATATATAAATCAGTTGGATAATTTAATTAATTGATTCGAGAATTTGAAAAAATAATTTTTTTTAAGATTTAGTATAGATGAGATATGTTTTTGAAATTTGAATTAGTGTATATAATTTAGTTATTTGATTTGATTATTTGGAAATATATATTTTTTTTGTTAAGATTTAGTTTAGATAAGATATATTTTTTGAATCTGATGGACTCTCTCTCTCTCTCTCTCTCTCTCTCTCTCTCTCTCTCTCTCTCTTATACACACAAACGTTAAATTACAAATATCCAAAAAATAAAAAAAAATAAAAACACAAATTGAATTTAAAATAACGGATAGTTATAAAAATTCAAATTAATTTACTTATTATATTATTTACAAATATCTAAATCTGTTGGCTAAATCAGTTGGATAGTTAACGTTTGTTTGTATTTCTTTGTATCCAGAACCTCATGCTTATATTTATGTCCTTAAAATATTAGCATTATTGTAAATACATTTCCAGTGTATGATGTAAGCAGTAAACCTTTATCCCACTTTGAATTTATCCTTAAAATATTAGAATTATTGTAAATACATTTCCAGTGTATGATGTAAACAGTAATCCTTTATCCCACTTTGAATTTATAATAAGTAAATTAATTTACTTATTATATTATTTACAAATATCTAAATCAATTGGCTAAATCAGTTAGATAATTTAGTTAATTGATTTGATAATGTTCTGGATACAAAGAAATACAAAAAAACATTTCCTTTAAAAACTCAATTTTAAAGCAAACTCAATTTTATCTTAATATAGCATTATTGTAAATACCTTTCCGGTGTATCCATGTTGGATTGTAACTCTTCTTCTTCTACTTTCCATTCTACTTTCACACTTAAAAATACAAAAGGGAACAGCCTAGAATGTAGTGCAAATACCTCGAATCAAACTCTAATTCACGGCCAGGTGTGGTTTTCTCTATATATAATTGGCCTCTCCAACAATCCCCCTCCTCCTTTACCTGGTCCTGTAGCTGATACAGCCATAAGGATCCCACGATAGGTGCATGGTCCTTTACACAAAGAATATTGATGATATATCACCGATATATCATCAATATTCAACAATGAGAATCGCTCTAGCATTTTACAGTGACAGCCAACTGATGCTCAAATCCTAATCGTTAATGAAAAAATAAGATAAAATTTTGAAAACACGAATTGTAAAGGAAAGCTACTCCTAATCGTTAATCAAATCAAAGTTTATTAAAATTTGGATGGTTCGGATGAGGTAATTAAAATTAAACGAATACTGAATTGGAAAATTTACAATCAAATAGAATGCTCATTTCAGCATATATATATATATATATATATATATATATATATATATAGAGAGAGAGAGAGAGAGAGAGAGAGAGAGAGAGAGAGAGGTACCTGGTTTAGGGTTAAAGACTTGATTGGGTGAGAGAGCAAGTCTCCCACATATCGCAGTCTCCATGCCTCCCTCCCTCTCTCTCTCTCTCTCTTCCATGTTCCGTGTTTCTCTTTTTTTTTCTGAAAGCAAAGATAAAACAACAATAGTACATTTGATTTGGAAGAGATGAAGTTGGAAGTTGGGAAGAATAACTGTTGCACGTTTAACTTTCAAATTCCTTAGATAGTGGGATGTGGGCATTTGTTTTAATTGACCAAAATAACCTCAATTTTATGTTTTATTTAGGGGCATTTATTGGAAAAAAAAGTGACCAGACGAAGTTTCCTTCTGGCTTTATAGATAGTATAGATAATTACAAGATAATTTGAACCAACTAACATTTAGAAAAAAACTAATACAAAACTCAGTTTTAAACAAAGAGGCTATAAAGTGCGCGTTTGGATTGAGAAGCAAAAGCCAAAGAAGTTGCTTCTCATCATCAAAAGCTGTTTGTGCACCGTTTGGCAAAAAAAAAAAAAAAAGCAGCTTCTAAAATCAGAAAAAAACTAAAGAAGTTGATTTTTGAGAATCACATAGTTGGGTGATTTTCCTTAAAGTGATTCTGCTTTTGATATCATTCATTTCCTAATACCAGTATTGCCCTTACAAAATAACTAAAACAATTTTCTTTCCTTTCATATCCCTCACATAATAACCTAACGCATCCTTTAGTTTTCTCATAAACCAACCGTTGGATCACTGTGATTTTTTGCAAGCATGACAAACATAATACGATGATCTAATCCAACGGTCGATTTTTCAAAATACCTATCCCATCTACCCTATTGAGGAGTGGACCGCTAATTTGAACCTCAAATTATAATTATAAATAAGATTATTTAAATTATTTATTATTTATATCATTCATATTATTTATTAAATAATATTATTCATATTATTTATCCTTATAAATAAAATTATTTATAATTTTATTGCCAAGGGTAATTGTATCAATTCATAATTAAAAGCAACTTCTTCATATGGTATCCAAACAAGTAGTAAAAGCACTTCTAGTACCAAAAGCACTTTAAAATACAGTATCCAAACGCAATTGACTTCTGCTTCTGCTTCTCTAAATTCTGTTTCTCTTCCACTTTTGCTTCTATTTCCAAACGGGCCCAAAACGGAAACAGTTCAGATATAATCTGACTGACAAAAAACTAGATAGATAAATTGATTCTGAACTAGACTTAACCAAATTTCTGATTTGCCAAACAACCCCAAACGCTCCAGCCATACCATCAGCCAAGCCATTTTTTGCTCTAACGGATTAGCATATGATCATCCAAAATTTGGCTGGGCTAAACTGTCAGCTCACCATTTTGGGGCATTTTCCCCTCCAACCCAAACAACCAGACGGTGATATGAACAACCTCTCTCTAGCAGCAAAAAGACAATGAATCCTCAATTTTCTCAACAATCAAACAGGTGCAAGAATAGGAAATAAATAGGCAGAAAAAGAAAATAAAAAATTCACTTGAAATGCGAACCATTTTCCCAGCGATAGGAGAAAACATAGACAGCCATGGCCACCGATTAGAGAGAATCAAGGGTAATAGTGATGCTCCTACATCCAGCACCCCTGAAAATTATGGAAAGAGAGAACCATGGAGGCATGGAGCCATGGTCCCATGGTCGATCGGTCGTGAGATGTGTTGAGAGAGAATGCACTATGGAGCCATGGTTGTGGAGTGCGAATACTATTTTTTATTTTTAAAATAATTTTACTAATTACTGGACTGTTGATGAAATGAACTCGCACCGCCTCCTCTTCTAATCGTGAGAGAGTGACGGCCTGATTGCTTCTTAGTTGATCTGTGATAAGGATCGGATCGAAGTCAAGCGGAGCGAGACAGCGTTATCCAACCAACGGTGTCCAACTATTCACAAACAAAATGTAAGCTCATTGCCACGGGTGCAATGGAGACGCATAATCGTAATTCATAATTCGTAATAGAAAATAAAAATGCTAGAGTCAACCGAAAAATGCTTGCTATCGTTCAGTGTCCACCGACGCGACTCATACAGGGGCCTGCGTGCAAGGAATCCTTAATATGTTTTTTTTCCCAAAGAGTCCTTATATATTGAATGATGACAACCAACGCGCCACATGGCGTGACGGCCTCAACATTTACTTTGTGCCTTTGTGGCACCCCATCATGTCCTTCTCCTACCATTCGTCAACCCTTTTTTTTTTAAATATAAAATATAAATATACGATTGTTAATCCGTGTTAGGGTAAGGATTACCGACACATTTCTGACTCCGCGTGGCACGTGCAGTGGCAGCACTCTTATATATCTTTACGAGAAAGCACTTAACGTTTTGACTGTAAAATAGATTTTGTTATTGAGACACGTGTGGTTAAAAATTTTTCTCATCAATTTTAATAAATATGTGTCAATTATTTTTTTCCAAATCATAGAAACTCGTCTCTATTTCAAGTCCCTCAATATTTAAATGCGGGTATCATTTTATGTGCTCAAATCGGACAAACATACCAATAGGCCAAAATCTAATTAGTCAATTAATATATTGACATTAAATTTGTGTTTTGATTATGATTTATATATATATATATATATATATATATATATATATATATATATATATATATATATATATAACAATTGTATTATGGAAAAAATAAAATAATTAAGTTCTTGGACTTTATGCATTGAACAAGCATTTTAGAGCATTAAAAAGGAGAAATGTATTGCGATGAAGAGAGTATTATTATTAATTAACTATTATCTCAATCTTTTCAGACATTTCATTTTACATCCCAATCTATACAAGTCAACAAAAATATTTGTTACTTCGATCTTTTATTTGGATAAATTAATGTATATTTATATTTATAATGTCATAATTTTAATATACGCGTTTTGATTTTTGCTATAAGTTAATTTCATTCGTTGAATTATATATTAGAAAGTCCTAATATTTTTATTCATTAAAAGCAAATTTGGACTCACTTGCATTGCTTTATAATTGGACCCATTTGATTTTTATTTATTAACTACTTTATAGGCTCGCGAAACAATAATCATGGATTTGAATTTAAAACGTTAGAATCAAATATTCAAACTAGCGTGTTATTCGCACAGAGAATAGGGTAGATATCTTCTTCCTCCCATGGTACAGCTGTCCTACTTAAATCAGCATAAAAGCAAAAGATGTCAAACCCTTATTAACAGGGACATCTGTACGTGACACCATTGTTCCACCAGCATTGAACCTTTCCACAAAGCTAAGGTTTAATTTAGTAGGCTATTTAGACAATCTTTTTCCTGGCTTGTACTTCAAATGAATCTCGTCGTGCTCTCCTAGCCGGAATTGCTTTTATAACATTGATCCATCCATATGCATCAGCTAGGCAAAGAGAGTTTCAATTCATTCCCAAGTTTCTTAATTAATTATAGAGATTGTATGAGGCACATGTTCCTTCTATCTATTAATTAATGCATGACTGTTCACCTAGTAGCTAGTGAGAGAATGGAGAAGGATGGCAGTTGAAAGATTCATATCATTTCTTTAATAATTTTTAAAGTTGAGTATTGGGGACGTTCTATATATAGCAGTAGTTAGAAAATGGGTCTTCGATCACTTAAATAAATAGCATAGAAAAATTGTAACCTAATTATTTGTTTAGTTTATTGCAGTAAATAAAGATTAGTAGAGTACTTATGTGATGGAGATTTTAGGACGTCCAAGTCTTTAAACAGATAAATTTATATAAACTGTATTATATGCATCTAATTAATTTGATTTTTAATAAATTCAAAAAACAATGAGTTCAATAGTGCGTCTTACTTTTAACAGATTCTTTGAAAATAAATATAAAAAGGAGACTAATAATTCAAAATTTGAAATGAGTGCAATTTAAAAAAAATTCCATAAATAGTCCAATACTAGCTATTAGAAACTTTAATTGGAAATCAAACAAAATTTAAAATTTTTCCATAAAGAATCCCATATAATTACAAACTTTAAATGGAAACCACAATAAATATAATTTTATAAAATAAAGCCAAATTTGTTAATATAAAAAAATGGTTGTTTTTGAAATATGTTGGAAGGATCTCAAATTTTAGAAAGTGTTGGACCTCATGGTACAGAATCTAAATTAAACTGGATAATTTTTAAAATCTTGAAAGCTATTGTATGTCAATTGCTGAATAATTAATGGTTGTATAAACTGATAAATTTATTAAAAAAAGTTGATTTAACATATATGCCTGTCATTCATTAGTTTGGCTTATTCTTTAGCCACTCTTAGAACTAATTTGATCATTGGGTTTGAAGCTCCAATTGAGGTTCTCTGGGGTTGTAAATGAATTTTGTGATCGAGCTTACTCTTTGTGTGAAATATATATATAAAATTAACGGGAGATTTGTAACATGCATTTTGGTAAAAATTAGCATGCAAACTGCAGAGTATTATAATAGAAGGCCAATCACTGTACACATCCTTTGTTTTCAAAATAGATGCTGTCCGAATTCCCCGAATCAGCAGGACTCAGGAGGTAGTAGCACGAATCACCTACCGCACATACTAATCTTAACTGTCAGCTTCAGTTAAATCTTTAACTAATTGATTGCTTCAAGTTGATGGTTAAGAGTAGAGAGGAGGTAGAGGCTAGAGAGTGTAGGCGTGTAATTAACATTTACCAGAGGGAAAAGAAGAAAAAGCAAGCATGTGAGCGCCTCCTATTCACGTGTTTGGATACATTTTACGCTATTATGAACTCTAACCATCAGCGGAACGATTGAACGAACGAAGATGAGTCAAATCTTCACTAACCCCGTTACCTACCACCTACCAATCTGATCAGCCATCGTCGCATTTCCGCAATGTTAAAAGTAAAAGATGTCCACAGTTGGATCCGGGGCCACGTTATTCAATCCAATGCTGCTTTTATACGAGAGTGCCGAAGTGGGTCCAATTGTCTTTATATTAAAATTAAAATTATAGGTCCAATTCTCACCTTCCCTTCTTTGCCGGAAAACAGAACATATGTAATATTTTTGCACCAAGTTACCTTTCATTGTTGCCAATTTGCCATTGCCTTGAAACCTACTGTTTCCTAATCAAAAACATCTAAACGAAATTAAAGATACCATACTTACATTATTCTTTTTCTTTTTCGACGAAAGAAAATAAAGAGATGTCATCATATCGTATGAAGAAAGAAAATATCTAAAAGCGTGTCTTTCCTTGAATAAAGAAAAACAGAAAGTAATTATAATTAAATAATGTAGAGGAGGGGTGCGTGAAAGAAATTAATATGAAAATAAATAAACTTTGCTGTGGGCTTTGGATTCTTCTATCAGTTCGTGCCTGCCAGCTTTTACCTGGAAATATATAATACATTCGTATAAAATCTCTTCCAAACAAGGTCCCTTCAAAAAAAACAAAAAAAAAAACGAAAAAAAGAAAAAGCAAAAAGGATAGAGTAAGTAAAAGGGTAACCGAGCTACCAGTGAGAGAAGGGGTGCGAATGATTTTGGGGAAGAAGGGAGAGATGGCGGAGATTTGGGGGTTGGGGTTGCTCCTCTTCATATGCATTTTCATGTTGAGTCCAACTTCCATCAATGGCGCTACAGATCCAACAGATGGTCAGCACTCCTCTACTCTCTTTCTCTGTGTCTTTGCATTTCTCACTCCTCTCTTATCCGCATCTGCATTCTTCTGCAACTGTTTGCCTTCATCTGTATTCAACCCGGAGATTAGATTCTCTTTATTACTATTCCTCCTTCATACTTTACATATGTAGTGTGAACACTGGCTTTAAAGGTATCTTTCGTATTAGGATTATCAAGACCCGTTTTTCAGATTAGGAATTATTATTTATTATTATTATTTTTTTCTTTTCAATTACGGATTCCCGATTCTAAGCGAGAGTGAGGAACTTTTATTGTTGCGGTTTAGTGATTTAATATAAGCTTACTTTGAATGTCGGTGGCTTAAAGGAAAATTTGGTCAGGTTAGCAACTCAAGTTTTTCTCTCATTTTCTTTGACTGCTCTGCAGCAATTAGGTCCTTTTTTTCATACTGTTTTTTTTCTTTACAATTATTCAGATGGAAGTAGTGTTTGATTGATAAAGTGTAGAGATAAGACATTGGGGGGCCGTTTAGTGTGTGTGTTTGTGTATAGAATTGCTGGTTCTGACATTGTTATTTTATCGATTCATTTTTAACTGAATTAATTTGTTGATGCCACTGGAGACGGGGCAGAAGAGAGGATGAATGATTTCCGCAGTACTTCAACTGAAGATTCCCCACAGATCATTGTCAAGCACTGAGACTGACTCCACAGCTGTGTTTTGAGAATTATGGCATGCTCTTTTCCTTGCATTCCGCAACTAATCATCAAGATTGACTTCCCTGCGGCCATACCTTTCTTGACCCATGGGGACGCACAGAGCTCCACTTGAAGATTGCTTTTGCAATCCACTGCCGCCCCTTAGATTTGCAAAGTTCATCCTATCAGCTGTGCTGATTACTTGGCTAAGATGGGCCGAAACTACTACACCACCGGCATTTTATCTAGTGATCCTCCTAAAGGGACCAATTCTCTTTTATTTGTGGGCAGCGTTTGGTTGGCCTTTTCCTGGTTCTTCCCCTTTGAACCAGAAAAAGAAAAAAGAAAAAAAACCCGAGACTTTTCTTTTCCCTCTCTTTCATATTATTGAAAGCCGTCTGTAGTGTTTGATTCAACCCAATACCCATTTTGACTCGCCTTCCTCAGAGTTATTAGTGCCTCTCCTTGCTCCCTAGTGATCAAGGTTGAGTCTCTTAATGAAAAATCGGATTTACACTGGTTCACTCTCCATAGGTCCTATCAATTTCCTACATTTATCTTCAGAAAACATGATTATATCAGTTCTCACCTTTTAAGGAAACCATCCCTCTCGTGTCTTTCTTAAAATCTCCCTTTGAATTATATACGAATATTCCCTGGAATCCACCTGTTCTGCAGTTTCATCCTTCAACAGTTTTTCGTGCTTCTGAGGCAGTATAAACTCCTAATGACTTTGTATCCAGTGACCCCTACCACCTGTAAGGTGCCATTCTAAATGATATCCCCATGTAGCTCATGAATTTGTAATTCAGCTACTCTTTTTATATGGATGTCAAATCTGTATTAACTGAGGATCAGAGAATGTTGATCTCTCCTATCACTAGTGTCATATTGTTCACAATACGATCAATCTGATCCAACAATTATACTATAAAATGCTCTATTATTTGAGTTTTATGACTGACAATATTTCTTTTTCAAGTCATACCTTCCATTTTAATACCAGTAAGAATGCTAATAGAGTGTTCTTTTAAAAATTCAAACACAATCATCAACTGTGTGACATGATTACTGTGAGGTTTTGTGTTTGGTATCTTAAGTTGGAGGTGTTTGAGGTCTTTGTGTGGGGAGCAGTTGGAAGAGAAGTAGAATCACTGGTGGAAGGGGCACTATCTCAGTTTGAGGAGACCTATTGACAGGGATTCCTCATAGGGGTTGGCAATCTGATATTTTCATCCCAAACAAAAACTTGCAACTATGTGTCTTTCTTCTATGTAAAGGATTGGAGCTACTAACTTGTTGGCTGCAAGATGCTTTGGGATTTTGGATTAAGAGTATCCTCAAAATTGGCATCACCTTTATTGTGGATGCTATGGAATGTGTGCTTTTCTATTTAAATTTTCCACTAGTTTTGCAAGAATTTAATCGGTAAAACTTAAAAGCAAACACCCACACAGCCCATATTTTAGCATCAACATCCAAGAAATCATTATAAGGACCCGAGAAATTTTGAAGTGGAATACTATATTGTCCTGTAAAATTTGCATGGCCTTTAGAGTGCTACCATGGATGTCTCTGACTATGTGTACATCACCTTTTCACTAGTGCTGTAGAGAAACTAATTTTTGTCACCTAAAATCCTGTGGAGAAGCAAAGCTCACAAATTAGCATTAACATCCAAGAAATCCACATATGAGAAGTCCAGTGGAATTTTGTGTAGTGATTTTTTACTTTGTGAAAAGTCAAAAGTTGATCAGAGGGCACAGGGCATAGGATATCAAGAAACAAACCCTCATGCTACATGTTACACATATCATATTTCGTATATGTCTTTTCTTCTGGCGGAAATGTTTTACCCATCACAGTTTACAATAAACAATTCTGGAGGAAAAAGTTGGATTAGTCTGTAATTTGATTTAAACTTTTGTCACAGTAAAATGGTATATTAATTATACTTGTGGCATGTTTAATGCACAGCTGCTGTTCTTAAGGGCATTTACAGCAGTTTAAATTCGCCGTCTCAGCTAACTAAATGGAGCTCAACTGGTGGCGATCCATGTGGGGAGTCTTGGAAAGGCATTACCTGCTCAGGCTCTGCTGTAACAGAAATGTGATTTTCTGTTCCCCTTTCATTCCCTTTGTACATGTTTTCCTTGGGCATCATTGGTGTTGCTGATTTCTTTTGCATAACCTGTATGTTTTTCATCAGCAAATTACCAGGTCTTGGACTTACAGGATCAATGGGATACCAGCTCACAAGTTTGACCTCATTAACCAACCTGTAAGATCAATGGTTTATATTATATGTTAAACTTTGGTCTCAATATTGAATGATCTTGATGTAGTGATTTTGACAAACTTCTGCAGAGACATAAGCTATAATAATCTTGGAAATCAGATACCTTACCAGCTTCCTCCAAATGTGACACAATTGTATGCTTCATATGTGGACATGTTTCCTGTTCTTTTTCTTATTATTTTCTTTGTAGTTTTATGATGATTCGCATTTATGATTCTTTTATGTGCAGAAATCTAGCTGGTTGTAACTTCAATGGAGGCATCCCTTATTCCATTTCTCAAATGGCTTCTCTTCAATACCTGTGAGTCAAATTTAATATCTCTGTTTCATTTCTTCATTCAACTTGACCCAAAGGTTCAAACTAAACCATTTTGTTTTTTGTTTATTTTTTATTTTTTATTTTTGTTTTAAATTTTGGAGCATAGAAACGTCAGTCACAATCAACTAGGGGGACAATTGGGTGATACGTTTGGACAGCTTTCTGCTCTCTCCACATTGTGAGATCTCTATCCACCCATTGCTCAATTCATAAATGGACGACTAACGTATCTTGGCATAACTGAAGAGTTCCCAACCTGTCTATTCTTCTAATATTTTGTACATTTGCTAATGATACAGTCTTTACAACTTAATTAATGATTAGCCTTTGTAGTTTTGCTTTCTGTGGGATAATTGAGATATGATGTTATTTGTATATTCTGTGTTGGTTGAAGAAAATATCTACATTAATTTTGGCTAGTCCACTGGCTCTTATAGTATATGGTTTAAAAATTCTTAGAATTGTCAACTACCTCCTTAGTTATTGGGGCAAAGTAGGTCTACTTCTGAGAACTTTTGTATTCTACTGGTTCTAATTATGGAGAATACAAAGAATATATGAACCTGTTAGAGTTAGTTTTGTTAAAAGGCCAAATGACTATAATCTCTTTTCTGTTCTTCAGTGATCTCTCTTCTAATATTTTCTCGGGTGACCTCCCTGAAAGCTTTAGCTCCCTATCAAGTATTACCACCATGTAAGTATTTAAGATATATCACTGTAATACTAATGCTTGGTATTTGGTAGTGAACCTTCCTTGGTAATCTTATTTATCATTATGTAGGTATTTGCAAAACAACCAGTTTACTGGCACTATTGATGTCCTTGCCAATCTCCCCCTTCAAAACCTGTGAGTGATCTATATATCAATTACAACTCAGCAAGAGAACCATATCTTTTTCCTTCCTTAGAAGACACCTTTTATCTCGCCATTTACAATTTTCATGTTTATATTTCTTAGGAATGTTGCAAATAACCATTTTACTGGCTGGATTCCTGAACAGTTGAAGAATATTAATCCGCAGTAAGCATGTCACAATTGCATTAATTGTTTCCTTGTTATTTTGGTTCTATACGAAATCAATTCTTTACAGTCTGGATCTGGATATTGTTCATGACAGGATAGATGGTAACACATGGAGCTCAGGGCCTGCACCCCCACCTCCACCTGGTACACCTCCAGCCAGTAAACCCAACCGAAATCACAAATCTGGTGGTAATAACGGCCCATCTGATGGTGATAGTGGCAGTGGCAATAAATCAGGTATAGGGGGTGGTGGCATTGCAGGAATAGTGATATCTATCATCGTTGTTGGGGCAATAGTAGCATTCTTTTTAATGAAGAGAAGATCTAGAAGGTCACCCTCAGATGAAGAAAAGCTTGATAGTCACCCTTTCACTTCTCTTGCTTCAAATGAAGTGCAAGGTAACCCATATTCTATCTGCATGTTCACATTTGGTCAAGCATCATTAGAAATGCACCTTTTTGGCAGCTTAATTTTGCTCTTTATGCTGGTGTATTAGATTGTTGATGGGCTTTTAATTTGTTTCACTTTCCCAGTCAGGAAAAGACGGGAAAGTTAATGTTTTTATGTGCTGCAAACAACTGCAATGTTTGCCTTGTACTATTGATCTCTACCGTTGATTGTTCATTGACAATCTCCAACTTTGTGGGGTTTGTTCTGCAATGTGTGCCTTTAGGAGATCAATGCTGCATCCTTCAGGGCTTTAATTCTTGGTTATGAACTTAGTTTCTTGGTCACTCATGACTGGAGTGTGGCTTTTGTAAAGTGTGGATTTAATTGCATGGGAGTTATAAAAGTCAATAATGACCTTTTATTTATTTTTTAAACTTTTGTAAAGTTAAGATCCACTGAAAACGTTTCAAGAATAGCTAGCTGCGTTGATGGGAAACACTTTTATCAAAATAGACTTAAGCTTTCATTGGGATTATCCAAAATAAGATGAGGAAAGATGGGTCACAATGTTATTATTTTGTTTCATATGATCTAAAAGTACCAATTCCACATTGTTGGCTGAATGATCAAAAGACTCCTTATGAACACTTAGTGTTTCTGAGACTAGGACCATCTCTTATAAACTTCAATTGTTGAATAGCTTATATGATATTGATCAGCTCAAGCATAGAAAGAAATTTGCGCAAAGAAATTGCATGACAAATTTTGTGATATGACTTGGTGCCATTTAATATATGATCTATTGTACAAGATATTGAAGCTCTCTTGAAAGTTGGAAGTAGTTGGTGCATTCATTTGATTAAGAACTAATCTTTCCATCATCTATCTTGAGTTTCTTTCTTTCTAATTCTGAAACTATGGAAGCTTCCTGCATCTTTATTATGCATATTTGCGTACATGTCTGCGGGGAAGCAGGATTTGTTTATCCGGCCCATGATATTAGGGGCAAGGCCTTCTTGGATTGGGTGTAATATTAAATTATTGTAATAGTTGGGGCTCTATTTTTTTTTTTTTTTGGGTACTTGGAATTATTGAAAAGAAAAAAGAAAATGGCACAAATGAAATTTGAACTCAAATCGAAAAATACGGGGTAGAAAGAGTCAATGTTAGAACTGCCACGGAACTGTTTGAGGACTGAATTCGGTGAAGAATAAATGCATATTTGCATTGTCCTATGCCCTTCTTTTAATATCTGCCAATTTAGATTACTTAAACCTTCTTCATTTTCATAGTTACCACCAAATTAGTACTAAAAACATGTGTTTAGATGACACTCAGCCTTGGCTTAACTGAAGTCAGAAATGCCAATTAGACTAGAGAAAAGCTTTCAGATATATTAGCTAAGCTACTACTGTTTCTTGGTGAGACCCATAAAGCTTTGTTCAAGTGAAAGCTTCTTAATTTCGATGCAAATATGTTGTCTCACAGAAGTGTGGTCTAATTAGAAGTTAGTGTTGTCAGTTCGCTTCTTCAAGTGATTGTGCTTTGATGTTTCTTATTTTTCTCAATTTAATTTTAAATATTTGATAATTTGTCTGTAACATTTTCTTTGCAGAAATGAAGTCCATCCAGAATTCCTCCGCAGTCAGCACAAAGATGTTTGACACTCCTGCCTCAATAAATCTTAGACCTCCACCTATTGATCGTCACAAATCTTTTGATGAAGATGATTTCTCAAAGAAGCCTATTATTACCAAGAAAGCTAATACAGCTCCTATAAACGCGACATCATATTCAATAGCAGACCTGCAGATGGCTACAGGAAGCTTTAGTATTGAAAACCTTGTCGGTGAGGGGTCATTTGGGCGTGTTTATCGGGCTCATTTTGATGATGAGAAGGTATACTTTTCTTTCTATCAAATGTAGTTTCCAGGTCAATTTGAGCATGTGAAGACCTATCCACTTCTTGGTGCAGTGTTGTGTCCCTTATATTTATTCTTGCATTCTAGTCTGAGAAGATTTCTTTGATAATCAACATATTTAATGATGTAACTAGGATGCCAGCAGCAAGGGGAATGTGAACTAGGAGAGAGTGGGAGCTACAGTGTTGGTATAGGAACATAATATATCTTGATAATTTGTTTTCTGTGCTAGAAGAATGACCCTTTGAGATGATCTATGATTAATTACCATTTTTGAACACCCTCTCTCTCTCTCTCTCTCTCTCTCTCGTGAGCGCGCGCACACACGCACGCACACACACGCACACACACACACATTCGAGTAGTTGAAACCCAAGCAATTGCTGCTGCACATAATGCCCCCAAGGACCAAACATACTCTCTACTCAGCTTTTCAATTCTTTTTACTGGTGTTGTAGGTTCTTGCTGTGAAGAAAATTGATTCATCCGCCCTTCCCAACACTGAAGACTTCACTGAGATAGTTTCTGACATCTCCCAGTTGCATCACCCAAATGTAACAGAGCTGGTGGGTTATTGTTCAGAGCATGGACAGCACCTGCTAGTTTATGAGTTTCACAAGAACGGCTCACTGCATGACTTTCTGCATCTCTCAGATGAATACAGCAAGCCATTGACGTGGAACACCCGAGTCAAGATTGCTCTAGGGAGTGCACGTGCGTTAGAGTAAGTCGATAGTGAGTAAATGGTTTCTATATTCTTTTACAAAGATTACTAACACCGCTACATTAGAGATGAATTGTTTTTAGTTTTTCAATTATTTTCTCATCTTCCATACTGTCGGCCTTATCCACAATACATACAATATTCCTTTATCATTGCCTATTTGAGTATTACATGAAGAGGGATTGGAAATTCTTACCCTTGCTTTTATAATATAATCAGAAATAAACATTATATGGAAGTGACTCTTGATTGCAAATACTTTTGCTTTTTTCATCTTTTATATGCCAATGATTCGATGATTTTTTCTGATGCTAAAGACATCCAACATCGGAATTTGAGGGCTACTCTTTTATATTTTGAAGCGGCTCCTAGGTTGAGATTAAGCTTTGGGCATGTAGAAGAATAGAATCCACTCTATCCCACATCGCCTAAATAAAAGGCTTGCTATAGCTTCATATATTTGTATTGGGCCCTCCGGCTATAAGCTTAGGCTTTTAGGTTGGAAACTTAATATGGTATCAAAGCATTGGTTATCCACGTGATAAGGCCCAAACGAGCCTGCATGTGAAGGGGAGTGTAGAAGAATAGAATCCACTCTATCCCACATTGCCTAAATAAAAGGCTTGCTATAGCTTCATATACCTATATTGGGCCCTCCATCTATAAGCTTAGGGTTTTAGGTGGAAAACTTAATAGGGAAAAATTGTATTGATCTCAAGGGGGTTTAATCAAGTGGGCAGCATGCCTTCTTCCTATTTAGGTATGTCTCTTGGCGCTTCTTTTAAAACCAAGAGAATGCGAGATGGTGTGGTTAAGAAAGTGGACAGAAGACTTTGTAGCTAGAAAAATATATATCTTTCAAAAGATTGAAGAGTTACCTTAATTGAAAGTACACCTTCCAGCATCCCAAATTATTATTTGTTTCTCTTCAAAATATATATCTTTCAAAAAATTTGGGCAGTTATTTTTTTTTCTAAAATATTTGAGTGGGTTGGGGTTTAGACACCTTAAATTATGAACCTTAAGTGGATTTGGAGATTTGTGTTAGAAAAAGCGAGTTTGTGTAGTAACTGTGTGGAAGTCTGGATGTAAGGAAGGGGATTGGTGGCCTAGGGGAATGAAAGGCAGTTATGGGATAACGCTTTGGAACGCAATTGTGAAAGGTTTTGATGGTGTCATAAAGGGAGTGGCTTTCAAGGTAGGTGAGGGTAATAGACCGAGGGTTTGTTGGACCCTTGGTGTGGTATAGATCCTCTCATGACTCTCTTTCTTCATTTATTTTCTATCGCTTCTAACAAGAGGGTGTGGGTGAGTGATTATATGGTTTGGATGGAGGATGGCATCCATTGGAATCTGGTCTTTGTTCATGACTTCTAAGGTTGGGAGGGTTAGAGGCGAGGTGTCTTTTCCATTGCTTAGACAGTTAGAGGTGAGGTTTTGTTCTCGATTAAATCCATTTGTCTTTCACTTACATTTCATGGTAGGGTTAGAGGTAAGGTCTCTTTTCCATCTAGAAAGGCAGAGGTTTCTTGTGTTCCTTAAAAGATGGAATTCTTTTTTGCTTTGGTTGGGGTCCAGTGGGTGTTGTGGGTGTTGCCTAATTCGGTGAGGGATCTTCTTGGTAGTTGATGGCTTATTGGAGGGGAAGGGAAAAAGAAGATTGTTGGAATGATTATTCACTATCTTCTGTGGTGTGTCTGAAAGGAAAGAAGTACAAGTATTTTTTCAGATGAGGAGCAAGCATTTGTGATTGTGCAAATTCTTTGAATACTAACAGGTGAATCTGGGCCATTGTATCCTGGGGACAATTCACCACTAAGTCCTTTTTGCACTTACATTGTATGGGAAGGGTGCCTTGGTTTCCAGAATTCATCTTTATCTCCATTATTTCTATATATACTTCCAACATTTTTTGGAGGAATTTTTTTAGATGATGAGCTACCATTTATGAAGATTAAGGAGATCCTCGTTAGGTTTCTTTTTCTTTGGTTTGGTGCTACAAATGTTGCATATAGAATGCATTTTTTTTTCTTGGAGTTCTTGGATTGTAGTTGGAATTTTATTTTTATTTGTTTATTTATTTATTACTATTATTATTATTTTTTTATACCTTCTGTATACTGGGCTTTGGCATTTTCTCTTCTATTCTGATGATGCATTTACTTGAAATAAAATTTCCTGTGAGAAATGCCCAATCAAGTGATCTTATGGATTTATAATTTTTTTATCCTGTAACCCATGAATCCATGATGGTATATACTTGTATTGGTGCAAGCAACCAAAATGCTCATTGGTTATGTCTCTTTAACCGGTGGCTTTTGGGACTCACAGAGTCACAGTTTGAATTCTACAAAACAAAAGTTTTTTTTGAAAAAATTGTTTTAAGTTTATTTATTTATCTATTGCTTCAGAGCCATGTCAGCCCACTAGTTTATTAATATCTTATCAGAGGATCTGCAGCGATTTGACACTTATGATGACTATTGTAAAATTATTTGAGGCCCTTCAATTATTACTCTTCACGATGACTATTGCAAAATTGGTTATTGTTCCCACTACAATACACCTTAGTGGGTTGCCTGGCTGCGCACTAATGCATACTCACAAATGCATTTTTTTCAGGTACCTACATGAAGTTTGCTCCCCATCAATTGTTCACAAAAATTTCAAATCTGCCAATATATTACTAGACATGGAGCTCAATCCTCACGTTTCAGACTGTGGGCTTGCAAGCTTTGTCCCTAGTGCAGACCAGGTAGATTTCAAGCTCTTGAAGTTTTACTGGCTTCTGGTAGTAGCAATCTTGAGAGGGTTTGAGGTTTACCAGTTGCGGGTTTTCCTTGTGAAATCATCTATTCAGAAACACCATGGAATGAGACAAGTCATCTGTTGCTTAGTATCGGAACATTTGTTTTCTTAAAAGAACTAATGTGCATTGTGTAGTAACCAGTGATTTTATGGTCCTTAATATGTGAGCCTCCTGGATTAATTAAATAAATCGTTGACTGAACCTGGATTAAATCTGCCCTTTTGCTTCCATGACTTGGAAAGATTTTTTTTTTCTTAGGTAAACTAATTTCATTGCAAGTCTTGAAACCAGGACCTTTCTCATGCCTCACATCAATCAAGCCAACTGAACTAGGTTCATTGGTTCATGACTTCAATAACGAGCCCATATGGATCATCATTTCTTTGGGCTGTGATTTTTTTTTTTTTTTGGGGGAGGGGGGGGGGCTGAAATTGACATTTTAATTCTTTCTTTTGACATATGCAGGCATTGGACCATAATGCAGTGTCTGGATACAGTGCACCTGAGGTTGCCATGTCTGGTCTATATACCCTAAAGAGTGATGTCTACAGTTTTGGAGTGGTTATGTTGGAGCTTCTTACCGGACGCAAGCCATTTGATAGGTAAGTATCAGAACATCAGTTATCTAATGATTTCATTATCTTTTCTGGCATTTAGAAGAGTGAACTGTTTTACCATCATACTGATAATTATATGGGTATTTTCTAACAGCTCAAGGCCAAGACCCGAGCAATCATTAGTTCGATGGGCAACACCTCAGCTCCATGATATTGATGCTCTGGCTAAAATGGTTGATCCAGCACTCAAAGGGTTGTACCCAGTGAAATCTCTCTCCCGCTTTGCTGATGTGATTGCTCTTTGTGTCCAGGTATGTATCAGTTAAAATACATGATAAAGGCTTGCCATTCTGTTTCACCCTCTTTAAAGAATGTTTCTATTTTACCTCTGCTGATAATAGTATTCTGATTTCTAATTTCATTGTTTTGGGGCAGCCGGAGCCGGAATTCCGTCCACCTATGTCGGAAGTGGTCCAAGCATTGGTGCGGCTAGTGCAGCGAGCAAACATGAGTAAGAGAACATTTGGAAATGAACAAGGAGCATCTCAGCGAGTGGACAACTCAGATACAAATGAATACATGCCATGATGACCATGGATTTCTTAGTTTCTTGTTTTATGGATAAGGACAGCCCAACGAAGCAAAGTTATCTATGGTTCTCCATGTTTTTCCCCCTTAAATCAATATTCTATTGCTTGCGTTTTTAGAGAGGTCTCCTCGTTTGCATTATATGATATCAGAAGTAAGACGTTTGGTAAAATCTGTTAATATTATATACTGAGCTGGTTGTTTTGTCCCCATGGTTTGAAAGCTTTCACCAAAGTCGAGCTATAACATGAGGTTTGAGGTTCGAATTTGGATTGGGTGGTGGAACTGTGTTGAAGTGCCATTCAAATGAAAACCAGTAGCCTTTTATTTTTGGGTCTAGAAATTTGGCTGGTGTTTCTGAAAAATATATGCTGAAAAAATTAGGAAAACTATTATTATTTGTAGATAAAAACCAAAGGAAGAAGACGAGATTCACGGGATAAAATCAATGTCATGTAGAAGAATGAGATGGCTTCAAGATTAATAGAAAAGCAAAAGATTTTCAGAGTGAGTGGGCATGCTAGCTATATGATACACTTGGGGTGGAATTTTAGAGTAAATCAAATATTCAATGCAGAGAAGATATTGTAAAACTTGGCACAGATGCAAATATAAGCTGAGAAAGCAGCAAGCGATGGTAAATTTTAAAAGTTTATTTATAGATGCAAGGGGAGACAAGAGACTTGTTAAATATTTAAGTATTTCCCTCTGATTGGCAACTTTTATTCGTGGTTTTATCAAAGTTGTTTACATATACCGCACATTGAAACCCAGGGATGGTTCACATTACATCTAAGCAAATCTTTCAAGACTCGATTGCTTGTAATTCTGTGTTAACACCACCATCTGCCCTCGTCTTTTATGATAAGAAGCTATGACCTGAGGGTACCAACAAAGCCTTAACTAACAGCAGCTATCAATGCTTTAACTAACATAGTTAACTAACAATTTCACCACCATATTTGACGTTTGAAATAAAACCAAAAAATAGCTTTCATAATAATGTAAGTCCATTAAGTTCAGTTCCAGGTTCCAATAAAAGATTTTCAAGGGAAAACAACTACATGGCCATGACAAGAACCCATATGGTCCATCATCACCATTCAGAAGAATGTATCACTCATTCCAACCAATTCTCTTCTCAAAAAGGAAGCACAGCAGCAGCTCACTCAATTATAGACCATGTACTTTGGCGTTGCACTGAATTTCTGGTATCCCTTGATTACTTTGTTCACTGCATCAAGGAAGTCTTTCTCTGTCACAGTCTTCCTTCGTGCTCGAATGGCATACATCCCAGCTTCTGTGCACACGCTCCTTATGTCAGCTCCTGAATGAGAATACACTGTTAGAAAGCCCAAAACCCAAACCAAACACACCTCACCCCCCTTCTCTATTATGCATAAGTGAAAGAAATTAGCATCCAACATTGATATTCAGTCAAAAAGCAACATTAAAAAAAAAAATGAAAAAAAGATGATAAAGAGTCCTCAAAAGAACCGTTCGTACCTGTGGAATTTGGGCAAAGACGAGCCAACAATTCGAACCTAATATCTCTTTCACAATTCATCGTTCGCGTATGGATCTTAAATATTTGCGTCCTACTCTCCAAATCAGGGAGACCAAATTCAACCTTACGATCTAATCGTCCAGGACGTAATAGAGCCGGGTCAAGTGTGTCAGGTCTGAAATAAAATACAACCGAGACCACAACATTAGTAGGCAGGTGGCTAACATTTGAACAAAATATTTTGTGCCATAAATGAATTTTAATTATAGAACAAAATTGAAACATTTGGTTGAACCAACAAGCACATGCCACTATTTCATATAAAAAGTCATTTGAAATATTGTTCAATTTGTACTTGGGCTCCAAATGAGTCAGTAGCTCACATTCTAACAAAATATTGAAGCAACTTCTTGAAAAATTGACCATATATGAATCCTTGCTTTTTTTGCCCATGTGCGTGCATTTATGTGTGTGTGTGTGTGTGTGTGTGAGAGAGAGAGAGAGAGAGAGAGAGAGAGAGAGAGATATTAAATGATGGTAGCCAACTTACCTATTTGTTGCCATTAGAACTTTGATGTTCCCTCGGGCATCAAATCCATCAAGCTGATTCACAATTTCAAGCATTGTACGCTGGACCTCATTGTCTCCACCCACACCATCATCAAAACGTGCACCCCCTATGGCATCAACTTCATCAAAAAAACACAATGCAAGCCTTTTTTGAGCGTGCCATCTGCAGCAAATACGAGTGTAAGTCAGATAATGAGGTGATGTAAAAAAGAATACAATAACTGCAAGAAAATTTTGCCACTATTAAAATTGTGGCAGCTCGTAACCTGAAATAGTTCACGAACCATCCGAGCCCCCTCCCCAACATATTTCTGAACAAGCTCACTACCAATAACACGAATGAAACAAGCATCAGTTCTATTAGCCACAGCTCTGGCTAAAAGTGTTTTACCAGTTCCAGGAGGCCCATAGCAGAGAACGCCCTTGGGAGGATCAATTCCCAGCTTCACAAATTTCTCAGGGTGAAGCATTGGGAGCTCAACAACCTACAACAAAAATCATTGATATCAGTGCTATAAGAAGAGCCCCATATCAAAATTGCATATATGCCTGCCATGTTTAGTCTCTAAACCTGAATTTAAAATAATAAAATAATGTCATTCACAGGTTCAATATCTACATCTGTAGATGAAAGAAAGAAAAGGGATAAAGGTAATATAGAACATGGAAAAAAGAAGGTCAAACGCACTTCTCGCATCTTTTCAATCTGCTCTTTACATCCACCAACATCATTATAAGTCACATCCGGCTTCTCTTCCACTGTCATCATGGTCACACTGGGATCAATTTTTGGAGGCAAGGGAATCTGAATCTGGTATTTATTCCGATCAACCCTGCAATGGTAGCATAATAATCAAATACACAAGAATGCAGTAAACTAATTGAAGTTTGGTACTCAACAATACAGGGAAGTACATGCCTTGTATAGCTGCATCACTGTAGGCATGTGAAAGAAAGAATACAATATAAACATGGTAAATTACAGCATTGACTTCAAATCTTATTGCAGAGGAATAATAACAAATTACAAATATTTATCTCACAGTACTGAAAAAGAGTATGATGAGGCACAAAATCAACCAATGTGGTGATACAACAATTTGTAAATAAATAAGCATGTGCAAACACGCAAAATAAAAAGCTTGTCAAAACAATAATATGAACCTTTCAATGTAAAGATGAGATAAAAATAAAATTAGTGTTATCTACAAGACATGGTCAAAGTTAAGATCTACAACAATCAGGCTAAACTAGTAAGATAAAAATGACCCTTCTGGAGTTCAACAAGAACAAAATGAGAATAACAATCTCCACAAGCATTCTTAAATTAAAAACTTCATGTTTTAAGAGTTTTGTGCCAGAATACAGCGTCAAAACTTAAAACATGTTCAACACAGCTACTTTTCATCATTTACTCGTATTAATGCAATACATACATGTTTCATAAAGAATACACACACATACACACACAATTGGAGCTGTATTACCAAGTTCAAATTTTGGGAATCTGATGCATAGTTTTTGACTTGAAATGACTCTCATGTCTGTGTACTGAACCATGGATAATAAGTACGATTGAAAGCACAACAAGAACATTTCTGACTCACTCTTCAGAGGTGATAATAAGAATAAAATTGAAAAGAAAATGAAAAAAAAAAATTGAGTGTAGATTCAAACTCCTTGCAACTTATATTTAGACATGGAATGCAAACGATGAAGACTGGCTAAAAAATCCTTGGTACCAAAATTTAGGGGTACAACTGTACAAGTAAAACTGTAATAACAGATAGAAAACTTACCCAACACGCATGCCTTCTTCTATATCAGTTGGGGAAACTTTGTCACCCAGCCCAACAACAAACTGCATTAGTAAAAGTAAAATTAGCTGCTTCCAGAAATGTCTATATGATTAAATCCAAATAATAAAAATGCTCAGTTTCCAAATAGAAAGGATACCTTTGCAATTTGCTTGACATTTATGACATATTTGGCATCTTCAGAGTTTTGGTTGATTATTTTCGTGCATCTTGCCACCTGGTTGCCACGATCAGTAGCTTAGAAATAATTACACAAAAAAAGAATAATTTGTCCAACAACCTAAAACCCAAACAACACCCTTCCCAATTGGGGGAAAAAAACCTGAAGAGGCTGTTCCTCCTGCATCATTTGCTTGTCAGATACAAGATCCCACTGGCTGGGTGCAGCTAAGCCAGTGTCAGACTCCTTGATACCTATTGTAAGATAAAGACCAACACAATGATTTCAGGAAGCATTCAAATACAAACCATAACCAGGCCACGCATAAAAAATGTCTGGAAAGGAGCCAACAATGAAGAAACATGTATTAACTAGACTAAATTTTTTAAGATAAAAAAACAAATGAAAATAAAAATTTTCTTAACAAATCTCCAAAAAGACAGATTTTTAAAAAATTTAAAGCTGTAAACATGGATTAATGTCTTTTTTTCTTTTTTTCAAAAATCAACTCATCACAGCTCAATTCAACAAAACCAAGCCTTAAGACCAACTAAATGGATCAGCTATAAGAATACTTTTTCTCCATTCAGCTCTATTAATGGCCGTATCTTTCATCAAATCCTTAGCACTTGTAATAACAAAAGAAAAGACAATTAAAAAGCATCCCCGGTAGGAAGTTGAATGAGTTGAAACCAAAGAAAATTTGCAAAGCATTATTAATCATAGTTGAGAACCTATGCATGGCCATGGGTTGGACGACCCCCTTGGTTTCATCATGTTGTCTAACCTTTGGGTCAGCTTGGTCATATAATGTAGATTCTTAGGACTATGCCAAGCCAAAAATTTCGAGCTTGACTGATACCTTAATAAATCCCACTCATCTTGCACCTAGACAATGCTTAGTTAGCATACATTTTATCATTAATAAAATGCTTAATTAGCATATACTTCATGATTAATAAACAAGGTATATTTCTACATATACATTTATTGCTCAATGATTATTATTTTTCTTTTAAAAAAATTCTTTATGGGGCATAAAAGGCTCAACATTTTCTGTTTGTGACGAAAACCAAGACTATAATATATAGGATTGTGATCAAGCTAAACCATGTTTAGGCCGCCATAGTGCCACCACATTTAATGGCTTGGCATAGTCCCTTCTATGGCACTCCAAGGTCAACAAATATAGCAAGTTACATCAGGATCCAGTCAATAAAAAACCAAGCATATTTGGACTAGGCCTTGGACAAGATCTATAACAAAATCAGCCCTACCTCAATTTTTTAATACTTCTAAATGATTTTTCAAAAAAATTTGAAGCAGGTTGGAAGGTTAATCTGGGATGAGGTTTATGTCATTAGCACAAAAATAAATGGATTGCATAGTCAACTAGTGATGGACCTAGGTCAACCCAATCCAAAAGCAATCACCCAATCCGCATTAGTACCATGAAGTTAGTTTCTTAAAAAATACAAAAAAAAAAAAAATTAATTTTGTGCATCTAACATATATTGTTTATGTATTGTACATCCATATGTATCAAATTGTATAACACATGATAAAATCAAGATTCAATCATCTCCTTACTCATGTTAAAGCATGTATCATATGCATTACACGAAATGCATTGTGTATACCTCGCATTTCCAGGGGTATTATTGCACTCTTTATCTTTTTCTAAAATGAAATGTAGTTTGATTTGATTGAGAATATAATTTTTATGCTATCAACATATGAGAAATGATCCATTAAGGTCCGGATCTTAAGCTTAATTTAAGGTCCACTTTTCACTGGGATAGGTATTTTGAAAATCAGACCGTTGGATTAGATAATCTTCTTATGCAGGTTATGTCAAAAATCACAGTGATACCATTGGATTAGATAATCTTCTTATATATGTCATGTCTACCAAAAATCACAATGATCCAACGGTCAGTTTTCAAAATAGAGACTGTTAAACAATTGTTACAGCATCCAATGACAAATATTGTTAGAGTGTTTCGCGAACTTTATTTTGAAAACCGATTGTCGGATCATTGTGATTTTTGACAAACATAACATACATAAGAAGATTATCTAATCCAACGGTCGGTTTTTCAAAATAACATCAGCTGTGTGAGAAATGGTGAGTGGACCTTAAAAAGTTTAAGGTCCGAACCTTAATGGATCAAGTCTGATCAACATATATAATGTTTACTATGATAAGTATGTTATCAACATAGATAGTGTAATAATGTAATCCTATTCAATCTCAAGAGAGTACATGTTCCTTCATCCTCACAAAATTTCCCAATCCCTTCTTTGTCATACTTCAGATATAACAACACCTCTGAAAATTAACTCCAATTAATTTCCATTTGAATCCAGTTTTTAGATCGATGCAAACATTCTAAGAGATGCACTAATTTAAAATAAATCACAGCATACCTCTTATATAACTCTTGAACATCTTACTAGTTACTAATACAAGTTTGTTAATTAACTGGCTAAAAAGTGTTGACATACAAACTTACAAAATAGGATCGAGAAACATACCACATAAATCATTGACCTTCTTTGCCATTTCTTTAATTTCCTTCTCTGCTTTCTTTATGCTTGTAGAATAAGGTCCTAAGCCCTACACAAACCATTAGGATTGTTTAAAATAAATGATAATACAAGACTCCAATAATTTCAACCCACCAATAAAGAATATTCAAAAAAAGAAAAGAAAACAAAAATTAAAAAAAGTGATAGATTAAATGCATCTAAATAAATTTAAAGTGTATTTCAAAAGGTAACCCCTTATCTAGCAAGCCAAAGAATATTATTTTTGTTTCCTGTATATAAAATAGCATACATCCTACACATGTCAGGAAAATAATCATTTATCACTGTATCAATATGGTTTATACAATTTCATTACAACCATGGCTTAGAGCAGGAATGAGAGAAAGAGGGAAAAAGTGGAGGTTTTTAACATAACTGAAAAGTGGAAACTATATCACGTACATTTGTGCATATGTGCTCGTATATCTACTCGATGTGATGATGAACATATATAGTACTTAGTACTTACTCAGATATGCATTGATATATTTTATGTGTAAGAATGTGCATTGGTTTATATGCATTATATAAATCAAGTAGTTCTGTAAATAAAATTCCTTCATCTTCTCTATTAGCACTTCACCTTTCCAGTAAAAAACTTGCACATTATGAGGTTTTTAGTTGTTGTCCCACAGTCTTCCAACATTAATAAATTTAAAGAGTTGGATGTATGGGAGCACTTCCAATCTCATGATGAAGGTTGGAGTAGGATCAAAGCACAATCGGGAAAGTCAACAATTGAAAGCAGAAATGGTACCTATGCAGGAGGATTTATTACTATTGTAATAAATCCCTAGCATAAGCAGGCATAAAGATGTCCTAATTGACGAACTTAAGATTAAAAATGAAGAAGAAGAAGTAATTAAACAACAAACCCACTCTGTTAAGCAATCACATCAAAAGCAGTAAGAGCACTAAAACCCAAATACGAAAACAAAATTCGAAGTCATGACACCCCAGCCCCAAAGCCCAAAGAAAAATCTGATAAGATCAATTGTAGCCCTGGAAGCACAAAGTAGGAGTGGAAAAGCTACAAGACTTAGAAAGTTCAAGGATTTTTTGTGTGCGCTTAGTGTTCACACACACACACAAGATCGATTGTAGTCCTGGAAGCACAAAGTGGGAATGGAAAAGCTACAAGACTTAGAAAGTTCAAGGATTTTTTGTGTGCTTAGTGTTCACACACACACACACACACACACACACACACACACACACGATCCCTAAACTATAAACTACAACACAGATAAAACAGAATTGAGTTTCGTAGTAACTCAAATTTGTCCGCATCACAAAGGAATTGTCATACCATCACAAGAATCAAGAGAATAGCAAGTTTAATAAGTTTTTAAGCATAAAGAATAGAATCAAGGAACTGTGACAGAAGGACCACCTAAATAGAAGATTCCTACAATAAGAGCCTATTGACATTTGCATGGAGTAATATTCACCAAAAGGAGTAATTGAGAATATTACCTAAATTTTTTTACAAATATTTCCACAAACAAAGAACTCATATCAATGAGACAGAGAAGCGACACCGAGCAAATTAAACACCAACATGAACCGAAAAATCCATCAAAAGGGGGACAAAACTCGAATAAAACTAATATCTCAACCATTAAAGTGCAGGAGATGAACGAGAATTAACTCCACGACAATCAATGAAACAACATAGCAAATTCTAATATGCAATATATAGTTGAACTGCTTTGGTTCTGAATTGCTTTCACAAAATGTTTTAGCCTAAATAATTCTCCTTCTCATCATTGTTTCTTCCTTAATTTGCAGCAAAAACTTCAATTCTTTAGCATACAACAGGGGTGAAATTACGCGCGCGCGCGCGCGCGCACACGGAGTCTCTCTTTTTTTTCCCCAAATAAAGGGTAAGAAGACGACGAGCCGCTACTAGGGTAAACAATATAGGGCTGATTCATTCTAAGCAAATCAAGATCCGGATAGTTAAAAGTTATTCTCGGAAGCCACCAAAATAAAAGAGAACTAACAAAAAAGCAATGTACAATGTAAACCGTAACCCCACGCAACTCTACTAGAAGAAACAAAGAACAAAGAGCAAAGATAGATCAAACTAATTCGAGATCCGGATATGAACAGACCTAGGAATTAGAAGGAATGTACATGAATCATATCGAATTCTAAAAACGAAACAAATAGTGTTAGTATCGAAACGTACATAAGTTTTAAGGAGGGCGATATCATCTTCATCAAGAGGGCGAGGGTTCTTCTCGTCCTTAATCTCATCTTCGGGTTCAGGCGCCATCTGATCTGATTTCCTCTGGAAATGCCTACTTCGAACTTCTCTGGTAAAGTGATATCTTGCTACCCAAGCGATGTCAATGAATCCCCAAATTTGCACCCCCTGTTGGCCCTTTTATAGCCGACCAGTGAGAGTCACGAGCTAGGCACGTGCCGCCGTAGTTGCCTCGCCATGTCCCACTGAATTTTTTTGCGACTTTTGGGCCAATTCCATGGCCCAACGCAACCTGGCGGCCTGATTGATCTTTTGCCTGGACAGCGGTAATTCAAGTCCATCCTGTGAATTCTGATGGTAAACGGTAAAAACCTCATACTCCAATTATAACCCACCACTCGAGATGCCACTTTAATCATAGGCTGTGGCACATGACAAATGTTTGGAGATGCATCTACCGAACAGAGAGAATATGTTTGGTGGATAATCACTAAACATTATAAAAATATTTCTCCACTTTTAATCGAACAATTTTAAAAAAAAAAAAAAAAAAACCATATTTGAAGGATTTTACTTAAATATTTTTTTGAACCGTTCGATTAGAAATAGAAAAACATATTCATAGTGTTCGGTTGGTTTTCACCGAACATTTTTATATATTCAATTTTGCGAATGACTGAACATTTCACGAATTAAAAAAAAAAAAGCTTCAAAATGCTAAATTTCTCACTACTCAAATCCTCTTGGAGTTCTATTTTGACCTCCTACAATGTTACACCCAAGTATTTATCCAAATACCACAATAGTACTTGTTAGGTTATATGAGATTAGATAAAATGGAGAAAGAGAAGGCATTAGAGGGTATATGGAAGATGGGTAGAAGAACGAAGAAAATGAGAAGTGAGAGAAGTAAGGTTTTAAAAGTGTTTTTTTCTTTTTTTTTTTCCTTTTTAACTTTGGGGTGTAGAGAGAGACTCTCCAAGAATCTAATAAGCTTTTTTAAAATGACTATGTTCTTAATAGTAAAATTGCTTATGGCTATTCTGGAAATTGAGAAATATGGGGTACAAAAAGAGAAGAATGGGATTGCAATAACCATACCCTAATCCAATTCCAAACCAACACTGAGATGCCATTTCAATCATCGGCACCTGCGCAGAGCTGGACAAATGTGATGAGCACACAGCAACCAGACAATTAGGTAAACGTCTTCCCACCCCATTATAAAATGGGTTTGGATCAGGCCAAGTCCAATTCCAATTGTATTTCTCTAATTTTATTTTGATTTCCAGCACGTAAGTCTCTTAAATATTTCAATGAAATTTCCATATTAAATTGGCTGGGTTTTGGTTGAGGTTTTTGGAACCTGAACATAACCAAATTCCAGTTCAGATGGCAGCTTTCTGACCTCAACTTGCATAACCATTTGCTAGCTGTTTATGATATGATATAATACAGTGGGATCAATTTTTTCACCACCAGCCCATTTAACCCCACGGTATACTCGCTGCTTGCTTATACACTTTCAACATAGCATGCCAATCATCAATTATTTCTTCCACACTATCATTGAAGATGTAATTATAACTAGTAAATAAATATCGTGTACGTTCATCATTCAGATAAAAGATTTCTCTTCCCATTTTCAGGATACTATCATCAGCATAAGCTTACGGTCAAATGACAATACAAGGGCCCCATTCGACAACCACGATCCTCTATAGCGATATATAGATATCCAAAGAACTTTACTGAAAAAAAAAGAAAAGTCTCAGGTCAAATCAATCAATGCCATCATTTCCAAAATCTTTTTTTTTCTTTTCTTTCTTTTTTCAAATCTCTAAGGGTGTGTTTGGCTGGCGGTCTTGAGCGTGGGTTTGGGGTTTCACACTCCAAACATTTGTTTGGCACAGTTGGGTTTGGGGTCAGAATTTGTAGCCGGGGGTGTCACGAAGCCGGCCATGGGGAGGAATCCTTGACCTCTTCAGCTGGTGGGTTTGAGGTTCTTCACCCCGGTTTGCATTTTACAAGCTTTGTTATTGACAAGCATGCCCTCCTCGTTCTTCTTCAACAACAAAAAATCCCCCCCAAGTCCTTTGTCTTCTATGACCTCTTCGAAGCCCTAAACCCTTCTGCAGAACCCAAACGACAGTTGAAGAAGAAGAAAAAGAGGAAGAAGAAGAAGAGGAGAACCCCAACGCCGTTCCAGTAGCCGTCGTCGTTCCAGTCGCGTCGGGTCGCCGTTCCAGGCGCGTCTGCTGCTGCGTCGCCTCGCCGTCTGCTGCTGCGCCGTGGCCGTGGCAGTCTGCTGCTGCATCGCCTCCCTCTTCCCCTTTCCTTCTTCCTTTTGGCTTATCTGCTGCTGAGTCACACACACACACACACACACACACATATATATATATATATATATATATATATATATATATATATATATATATATATATATATATATATATATATATATATATCAGATTTATATGTCATTATATAAATATATCATATATTTATGTGTCATTATATATATATATACCAGATTTTTATAAATATTATCAGATTTTTATATATATAATATATATATAAGATTATATATATATCAAATTATATATAATATATATATCAGATTTATATTTATATCAGATTTATATATATATATATATATATATATATATATATATATGTGTGTGTGTGTGTGTGCGCGCGCATTTGATTAATTGTTTAAAGAAGGGTAATTTGGTAATTTAATTGATTTTGTTGTGAAACCTGATGGTCCAAACAAACAAAGATCAGGCATTTCCGGGCTTGAGATTCCCAACATTCCAAACAATGGTTTGGGGTACAAAGTTTACAAACCCAAACCCCCCCACTAGACATTCCCAGGCTTGAGATTCCTAGCCCGCGTACCAAACGCAACCTAAGGTTATGTTACATGGAACAGAAGAACAGTTACCCAAAACCTCAGAGAGAGAGAGAGAGAGAGAGAGAGAGAGAGAGAGAGAGACCTTTCCATCAAAATGAAACCTAACAATGTTACGCTCCAGACCATGCCAACATTTACAACAAACTCAACTACATTTTATTCTGGTACTTCAGAACATCCTTGGTATTCAAATCAAAGGTCTTGCAGATATCTGAAATAGCACTCTCACTGATACCATCATGGGCATCTCCGTGACAGAGAAGTTTCTCAAGTTCCTTTGAGGGCTGCAACACCTACAATTACATAAGAGAAGCAATATGGTTTGTCTTTAAGATATTATCATCCCACACATTAGGCATAAATTAACGGGAACCAAACCCCATATGCAATGAATAAGCCATCCAAAAAGAATTTAAAAATAATAATAACAATAACAAACAAATATACAGAGTTAGGTAAGCAAACCAAAGGAGATCTCTGAATGTCATACATCCCATAATCAATGCAAAATATAGAAACATACGTCTCACATAAAAAAAAACCATGGTTAGTATAAAGAGGCAACCGGAAAATTGGCACTGAAAATCACAATCAAAAGTTTTAAAGAAGATTATCATTGCAAAAATTTAAGTAAAAAGAGAGATACATCAACTATTAAACAATTATCAACTTGTGTTATCTTTGACCAAGTGAAATTGGTATCATTTTAAAGCATCCTTGGCACATCATTTTGTGAAAACCTTGGGTTAAACAGATTATGTTTCATGGAAATAGAATAGTATCTGAAGATTGGTGTAGAAAAAGAAAATTAGTAAAATTTTACAGGAGTTAATATGCAGCAATGGAACATAAACAGTGCTATAAATATTTGAGGATAATATAAAACAATACATATATGGGTTTCTTTTATAACAACAGTTAGTCCCTTTGATGGCTGGTTAAGACAATAAACAAACCCACTGGTGGGCTCCATCTCCAATTAAAATGGAGTGTTGTAGGTGACTATGGGTTCGTGCCACTTGCCAAGACTTTACACGTGGAAAGAATGAGAGGAGAAACTAAACAAATAGCCAATCCAACCACCAAGAATTTACTTGTTATCCAACCTAGATAGAATCTGAAAGAGAAGCCATAGCTACTAACAGTAGTAAACGTATGGGTAGGAAAAGGTTGACAGATCTTAGCATAACCAGAGTTGATAATATGGTTTAGGGAATTACAAAAAGATATAAGTATATATAGTGGAGATATATAGTGGAGAAAATGGAATAGCAAATTGAAAATAACACGCCAAAAAACACTTTCCTATGCATGCAGGTATCAGAAGAAAAAAAAAAGCACATACATGTACACATATACAAACACATGGATAAAAAAATTAAATGTATGATTTGTGTTAACTTGATATACATTGTTGGTCTATTCCCTAACAGCTTGCTTAAGCTTTTGGGGTTTATGTGGTAGTCTAAAATGGTATTAGAGGTCTGGTTTGTGGAGATCATGATTTAAGTCTTGTTACTTCCATTTCTGTGTTCCCCCATCATTTTATTAGTTTGTTTGTCCATTTGTCTGTCTGTCTATCCGTGGAGAGTCTCTCCATGTGCTTGAGGGCCACATGTGAGAGGAGCTGTTAGCTTGATATACTTTGTTGGCCTATTCCCTAACAAATTAAGCTTTTGGGATTAAGTGGCAGTCTATCAATATATATTACACATAAAGCCTCCACAAATCCATAAAATTCTACACTGTGTACAAACTTTTTCTAAGGTATTATAAATGCCAGCCCAAATTAGAATAGTACTATAAACTCCAGTATGACATAAAAAAAACCTTACCCATGGAGAACCAAGTGAATTGTGTTTTTCATGCTTAGAGTAATCATGCACAGATTCACTCCCATTGCCATTCAAAATCGCAGATTTTTGCGTCTTTGAACAATCTGAGACTAAATGAAGAAGCCTCTCACTTCCCTAAAACATCAATATGAACAATTAAACAAAGAATAAATGAGGAAGCTATAGTTGCATGCATAAAATAAAGTAAGAGGGACCCAAAAAAATATAAAACAAGTCTAGAGATTTTTAGGAGACATTTGGGCCAAGACTGACACCATATGAATGCCAGAAATTAGGGGCAAGGCAAATCATAGTACTACCATGAATGTTACCTTCTATGGGCATAACATAAAGCATATTTAACTCAAGTCGACTCAAAATAGTCTTAAATTGAAAATGCTTGCTACAAAAATCCCCTTTTGCCATAATGGTCACAATAACAGCAAAGCAGAGAAAAATAATTTGTGCCGCTATAGTGATGGACCCAAGTAGCACAGGATAAAACTCTGTTGAGTTAAGTTTTACAAGGAAAATCCAATGCTCTTCCATTAATTTATAGTGAAACAGTTTGTTAAGCACAATAGCATGTCAACATTTGTAACTCCAACTATCCTGTTTGCTAATTATTTCAGAGAAACTTATCTAGAGATTGCGACATATATCACAAAACACAATAGGCTTCAGCATGTTACAATGTCTAAGAACATTGTACACACCTGGAGAGCTCGCCAGTGAGAGTAAGTACGAAATAAAACCCAAAAGAATGGAATGTTAGGTAGAGGTAGAACCTACACAAGATAAGACACAAAACGTATAAGAATATGCCACACAACATATTTGACAACATAATATGAATAATGAGAGCATGTAAAAATATAATTTCAAAGAGACAAAAATAAATTTGAAAATCAACAGAAAGAACAAATATAGAGTGAAAGGGGAAGTTGTCATTCCCAAAGTAAACGCATACATACAGTGAAAGCAGACGTCAATGGAAGCAACGAAACAGAACCGTACAAGTATCTCCTGTGGATAACAGTTCCCCTGAAAAATATAAAAACACTTCTTTTTAGTATGATTATTGTCCACTTATGGGAAAACTGATACAAACGAATATCTTTAAATGAAATTAAAATAATCTTCAATTGCTCTTTAAGCAACAAAACAAAACTATTAAGAAGAGCTTTAAAGAGAGGAATTATGAGGTCATGTATGTGGAGGATTTGCTGAAAGTGACATTTATGTCAGTTTATAACATAGAATTTAGCACCTTCAACATTCATGTCTAATCCTAATCCCTACATGTGCAGAAAGTTGTTCATAAGTAAACCTGTGTTCTCAGAAAGGCATGGAAATAATCAACTAAACAATGCCTAACACCCAATACTGGAAGTCAGTTACGCAAATTTCCTTTGTTTTTATTTTTATTTTTATCCCCTTTCTACTCTATCTAGGTACTAAGGTCATGTTCTCAAAAGATATCACAATCTATGAGGAAATTATAAAATCCCATCAGGCCTTGTCCTGCAGGGTAATTTGTCACAAATTATGAGATTTGAAAAAGTTGTTAGTTATTGAATCTAGGCCCTGTTTGAATAAGCTTTGCCTTAAATTAAAAGTGATTGTGGCAAAAAGCAGGGGAGGCCAGCTTTGGCCACAACTACCCTATCACTCCTCAAGTCATCTAGAAGTGATAATCACTCCGTCTCTTAGATCAAGTGAAATTTTGAACTTCAAAAGTGATTTTAGGCAAAGCTAATCCAAACGGGCCTTAGTTAGTTTGGGAAGAGTGCCCACATTTTAGCCTATCCAATCTTATGATTTAGCTTCTTTTATATCATTTTGCTTGCCAAACATCATTCTCTTGACTACTTTCCTTTACAGCAATTAGTTACCTTGCTATTTCAATAATTCAATACCAAGTGATAAAATATCCATCTCCCATTCTAAAACTCAAAATAGCAAGGAGTAAGGTTCTCATAAGATTTGCTGGATTTGGAGGATGCAAGGGGCTGTATTGTTGTAATAATGACACGGTCAATTTTATAGGTGAAAGTTATATGTTAGGTCAAACCAAATTCTAGCTTAATAGCAAAGATAACTCCACAACAACACCATGATTAGGTAGTAATTTTGGAGTATGCAATAGCAGGACAAAGATTCTAATAGTTTCTAAACTTTAATAAGTATCGAGAAAAAAAAAAAAGAAAAAGCAATTACCTTATGGCAATATGCCGTAACCTTCGGCGAACGTGCCGTCCATTTAGACTGCAATGTCATGAAATACTATTGGTGAGTAACCAAAAGCAAAACAGAATACAAACAATTAGAATACTGATCCTGCATTTTTTTTTCCTTTCGCATAGACATTTTACTCTCTGGAGAGTAAAAGTAACAGTGTAGCACATGCAACACTTCGCTATAATACAAGTTTCAGAAAGTTAAGAGAACTTAATAGTTTAGACCTTCTTCAAGTAGTTGGGAAATCAAGATTTCCAAATAGACACAAATGAATAAATTGACAAAACTTAAGACAATTTTGACAACTTGGGGAAAACAAAAGAAGTGGTGCCGACTGCCTACTCAACCAGATTCAAGCTTTTAACAACTAAGTAGCTCTTGTTACTTCAATAAATTAGATGCTTAGCAAGGCTTCATATGTAGAGCACGGAGTACAGAGCTGCTCAAGGAACCAGCTATATACATCAGTTTGACTCTACATTTTGTATCTGATAAAAAAAAACCCGTTGTAGGGGGAATGTAGGAGTATGAAAACAGATTGATAGTAAACACTTGGGTAATAAATACAAACAATGCTACTTTCGACTTACACTGACCCACCAAAAGAGAAAAGAAAAATTATTAGGCTAGTTTATTGGCTAAGTGAGTAATTCCTAATGTTATTAAACTGAACCCCAAAAATAGGACGAAAAACTCGGAAATGATATCAGATAAAACAAAGAAGGTGGAGATCAGAAAAGTGAAAAAGAATAAACCTGGAAGGGTATGTAATTTCAACTTGTGAAACCTCCTTAGAAATAGATTTTAAGAATATCTCGGAAGGTTTAACGCGAGCCAGAAGACGCAATCCCAACCTACATCACAATCAAATTACAATTCAGTGAAAGTGACAGCGATTCCAGTTCATGTCTAACTGAAAATTAAAGCAGAAAGACTACCCATAAATCTTGCTTTTGATAGTCCCATCAGGAGCCTTCTCGAGACCAATCCAAGCTCGATTCATCTATTCATCCAGAAAAAGACCATTATCACATCTCATATTATAGAAATACACCCGTGTTTCGTGTTGAACAGTATAGATAACGACCTTATTAGAGATGAAATCGACTAGGAGTTCGGCATTGGCGTTGAGGGGCTTTCCATTGGAGGAGATCTTCTTCCACAGTTCTTTAAACGTAGAAGGAGTTTGAGAAGACACTGAGTCAGAAACTGAAGTGTCAATGGATCTGCTAAAGCACCAGTTCGTTCCTCTCACCGGAAACACTACCAATCGGGCTCTCATGATTCCAATACTCCGTGGCTTTTGTATACAGCCTATATAAACCCTAGAATAGGATATAATAATAGTCGGAATGATTCAGATTTACTTGTCACCGAATGTAAAATAAAATTAAAAGGATTTGAATCAAAGCTATTGAGAAATCTCTACAGAGCTACAGCCGCATATAAAAATATAAATATATAAGCAAAGTCAATGGAGATTGGAGAGTTTGAATTGAGGTTTATAGATTTGGGATCTGCTAAATACCAATCTCACTACTCCGTCGCAAGAAAACCATAACCGAGACGAGGGCGAGGCGGCGTGTTTTTAAAAAAGGCCACAGAGGTGGGAGAGAGAGAGATTCATGGATACGTGTCAAATTGTGTAGGTACCACTACCCGTGTTGGCTGCTGATGTGGATGGATGGAGTATGAGTCAGTTCCCACGTGCCTTATGTGTGCACATTTTGATTTGTCGACCGGTGAAAATAAGAAGCGGAGATGTTCTGTATCACTTTTATATATCACTTATATCTTATTTTTCTGTCCGCCCTCATAAAAGTCTATTTTAAAATTTTAAATATGAATATTTATTAAAAAATGAGATGTTTACAGTGAACTTTTGTAAGAGAAAAAAAAAAGGTACATACAAATGAGATAAAAGATGTCCACTTGAAAATAAGTCCCCTCATCTTTATGGAATCAAAAATGTTATGGCATAGAATTTCAATCAGAAATTAAAAATCACCATAACGTATTATGTTTTAAGTAGTGAGTTTTCTTTTCTCAAATTTCACTCAAAGTAAAATACACTGGGATAACCCAAGGGTGGGTAGCTTAGTTGTTGAGGAGCAGGGTTAAGGGCGTACAAAGTCTCTTGGTTCTGTGTTTGACTCTCACTAACTACTAATATCCTGAGTCACGGACCGTGAGGTGCAGACCTTGTTTCGAAAGCCTTATTCGGGGTACAAGATTTAGTTTGGTGCGCCCAAGCTGGCCCAGGATATCTGTATAGCAAAATAAAAAAAATAAAAAAATACATCGGGATGGTTTTTAATTTCTGGTTAAAGTGTCTGGTGGCTTAGTCAGCGACTCAAAATAAGAAAAATCGAATCAGTTACACTGGACATAAAATATCGATCAGTCACAGGCCAACGATCCAGATCACGGGTAGTATTCGAGAAACCAAAAATAGCAATTAGCTAGACCAGAAATTAGGGTTTAAGCAATGGACCTGCATCTAATCAGCCACGAAACTTAATTCCTGGATCAAGTCTTGTAATCGGATCTATAAAGGGAAGAATTAGGTCGGACTGAGATATGCACAATATTCCGACCAATCCCAAGTTCTAGTTTCTCCATTTCACTAACTTGACAATCAGAATGTCCCCGATGAACAAGTTTCGCCGATCTAACTTGACTCTTGTAGGTCCTTGGAGAATGTCCCTGCGTGGCTCTTTGCTGTTTAGTCAAATTTTGGCCTCATCAATACTCATTGTTTGCTGTTACAGAAGACTTCTAAGTGGTTAAATAGCTGCCAGGCACACCAAGTTACGGATGAGTTTCTTTCAAAATGGTTAGAGTGGTGAGCAAATATAATTTATAAAAAAAAAAAAAAATTAAAAACAGTCATATTTGATCATTCTAAGGTTCTAATAGCTATCACATGTCATCAACTGATCATGTGCATATGAAGTTGGATCGGTTGAACCCAAAAAGAGTAAGTAGGTAACGTAAGATCTCCAAAGCTTGAATCCTAGCAATCCACTCTTATACTCCTTTCAAAACTATGAAAAGTTGGTTAGGTGGGATCTCACTCAATCTAAAATCACAAAAAGAATTCTTTCTATTGTATATGGGCAAGGGGAGAATTCCCCTATTTATAATGTCCTCCAAAATCCAATTGGACTAGAAGTTTGATCATTAGGATATGAATCTCTAATATTTAGTTCTCATAAGTTGTAACTAAATAACTTTTATTTTTATAATAACTAATAATTAATCAATACCTACGCTACTATATGATATTAGTTGTACTCTTAATTTTAGAAATCATACAATGGTCATAAACTTATTAAATTATTCCAATGACATCCCTCCATCAATCAATATCTATAAATGACTTGAGATTGATAATCAATCATTGTCAAACCTTAAAATTACTTACATTTTAAAATTTTTAAAGCCTAATTAAAAATATCATTAATTACTACATTATTTTGTTACAACAGTGGATAGGTTCTTAGTGATTAAATATCAATTAATCAATTCATTCAATGGGACATTTAGAGCGCAGATTACTTGAAAAATAACATGTTCTATAGTACTACCAAGGTACCATGCATGTTAACTTAGGCACCGTTTGGATTTGTTTTTCATAAGTACTCATTTGCTTATTTATAAATTTGCAATATATAATTTATTAGAAAATTTTTAAAAAAGCAAATAAGTACTTATAAAAAACAAATCCAAACGGTGCCTTAGCATAACCAAGCTATTGGTAAGTTAAAAGTAAGTAAAGAGGATTTTTTTTCCCGGAAAAAAGTAAGTACAGAGGATTGATGTCTACTATTCTTTCAAGATTGAGAACTCATTACTACAAATATGATAATATCATTAATGACAGCAGTGATTAAAGATAGTTTAAAACAATTGCAACACAGAAGGCTAATGATATTGCAATCTGCGCCATGAATGCTGATCCTTGAGTGGGTATGTGAATTGTGTTGTCCTGCATCACAGTATTTCTCACCATGAATCCTACACCAAAGAGGATGAATGAGCAAATGCAGATTTATATATAATATACATATATAAAATTGAACTCAACAAAGCCTCACTTCCTATGTGTGTGCGTGTAGTTGGGATTACAGTAAGTGCATTTAAAAATTTCATCACTATTAAAAAAATTGATAATAAATTAGATAAATTATGCTACACTTAGTGGAATATATTCGTATGGACCAAGTGATGAAATAATGACACAAGTCACATAATTATGCTAAAATAGAAATCAAGAACATAAAAGATGCACAATGCTTGAATAGAGAAAATGAAGGTAAAGGCCAAAGACGGGAGAATTACTTCTAGTAAGCACATATACCAGATAAACGTTTATGAATGTCATAGTATCTTGCTTTTATGTTGGCAGCTGCATTAGCAACACCCTGAAGACCAGATGAATATTGCATGTTGGTGGTGGTTCTAATTCATACAAAGGGACTCTTTAAGAGATATAAGCTATAAGATTATAAAGGGACCCTTTAGACATGAATGTAAAGAAAAGTCATTCTCTACAAGCTTCCATTTGTGCCCCTCCATTTCTCAAAAGTGACATATAAGGTAGCCAATTCCTGCTCAATATACAAATTAAAATATTTATTTTCAGTTATCTCAAATCAAAGAGGTCTAGATTTAAGGGAAAGTAGAAGAGGGCCGGAGGTGGAACAAGTGCAAAGAAGCTAGAAAAATAAATGAAAAAGTAATATTTTCACTTATCTTATATAATAATTAAAACTTTAATTCTTATATAGATCTTACCTCTGCGATTCATTCCTCTCTGTTCTAAAAGGAACTTGCAAAATATGTGAGTGTTCCTTTCCAGTGACTCTTTCTAGCCGCTGGTTGCATTTAGTTCCTTTAGAATCAGGTATTAACTGGGTCACCTTATACAATGGTTAAAAACTGCATCAGATTTACAGTACAAAATACCAAGTGGGGAAAGCAAAGCATAAATACACTTACAATTAGAATTCTTGCAGCGACATCCAGTCCTTGCTTCTTTATTCTAAGAAGCATTTCATTCTCCAGGGCATGCACTTGATCCAATATATAACAATCTGTGTATAAAGAAAAGAGTCTGAAGACCAAAGAAATGAAGACAGATTGGGAAAATAGAAAATATAACAAAATCCATCTTTACAGAATAAAGTCACACACATATATACCTGCCCACTAGTGTCAGGCTAGCCTAAGACATTAGAACCCATATGGGGACAAAATGACAACATTAAACACCATTGCTATTCTCCCAAGGGAAGTCTCTAAAGTAGAGGGATCAGGAGCCTGAAGGATGTCCAATAGAAGGTGAATCATGTCCAACACCTGTTGTGCAGTATCACCCTGACCTTTCTCAAAATCCGTTCCTTGGAATCTGCATGGAAGTGATAGATAGACGAATAAGTTCAAATGTCAAGCATTGAAATTTTATTTCTTACAGATATACGCCCAAAATAAAATCCCTGTGAAAAGAAAGACATGGAAACAGATGAACATAAATATAGAAGCTTACGTATATTCAAACTCAGAATAAAGTGTATCTGGTGGAAGCTTAGAAAGATAATCCACTGCCTTAGACAAATTAGACTGAAGTCGGGATATGCTCTGTATCCGATCATTTAACATCATCACTTGCAAGTAATGCTTAATACTAAGTAGACATGAAAGTATGAAACCAAAACAGTTTAACAAGGAATGACAATAAACTGAAAACTTTAAGAGCAAAATAAGAAGTTAATAGCAAACTTGCAATGATAAACAACAGAAGGGGTTAGCAATTATAGGACAACAAATATAAAGTTTAGCAAATCCACTATACTACAAGCAGAAATTCCCTAAAGAAAGCCACTTTCCGATCAAACTTACATGCCCATTATATTCGTGTGCTTGAAGGAAATCAAGTAACGGTTCCAAACAATCTTTGTTATGGAACATAATTGAAGAGAGGTGACAGTTAAGGAATTGAACGCCATTGCCAATGGATGAAGACCGAGTTGGGCGAGGAAATGACACATTGAATGGCTCGAAATCGATAAAGATGAAAAAAAAAAAAGGAAAAAAAGAAAAGAAAAAGAAAGATGAAGCAATGTGTATAAGAGAAAGGAGAATTTCTTACTGCCTGTCTACAAGTTCTTCTTCGAAGCGAAGACATTCAGAAACAGTCAATTGCTCCACAGTGAGTTCATAGACATTAACACGAACATGAATCCAAACACCAGGTCTAGGATGGACTGCTATAGCCACAAAAGGAGGCAGAAATATGGCTTCCTATTACCAAAACAAAACCAATCATTTAACAATAGGCATAAACAAGAAGATTCTGTCTTACAGTGGAATTTATAAAAAAAAAAAAAAAAAATTGGAGAGAGAGAGAGAGAGTAAGGCAGTGGATTCAAATAGGTTGTAACAACTATAAATTATACCTGTGCTTCTCTTCACACAAGACAATAGTGATGGAAGTAATTTCCACCCATGTTAAAGAAAAATTTCCTCTGAAAAGTGTTGGAATCTTATAGCAAGTCAGGATTAGAGTCATTATTTTTCCCATAAAATCTAATGGAGAATAGAATTAACAAGACACATAACATAATTAAGAAAATATTTCCCCGGAGACATGTTTCAGCTGCCTCCACATAAGACTTACAATCAGCCTATTTTAATCAGAAAATGACTATCCATTGAAACAAACAAATCCTAAATTTACACAAAATATGAGATATATGAGAACAAATTGAAAAGGAAATTTTCTATTAATAAAATTTTCCCGGTCAATACACAAACATAGACTTGGCTAATTTATAAGCTAACAAACTGAACAAGAATTTTCAACCAGAAAATGATTTCTATTGAAGCAAACGGAGTCGACATGAAAACTATAAACTACTGGTTATAGTTTCAAGGTTTTTATTATTTTATTATTATTATTATTATTTTTACAAAAAAAAAATTTGTTTTCTTTTTCTATTTTTTTCATTTTGGAAGGGAGGGGATTAAATGTCTAGGAATAATCTTCTAGGCTCAGATGACCTTTTTTACTGATCGCACTGTCACCCTCGTCACGATCATAACTGATAGCATCATCACCACTAAAACCCAAGTCAACTCGGGAAAAAAAAAATGCACTACCAATGCCACTGCTATTTTCAATATCTGCCATCATCAACAGCAGTAGGCGGAGATGAAGACTCAGGGAGCCACCCTTTTTTTTTTTTTGTTTTGGCATGAGAGGGAGAAAAATGTAGGGACAAAAAGAAGAATAGGGGCTGATCAGATAAACCAAGAACAAAAAACAGAGGAGAAAGTTATAGAAAACAGAGAAGAAGATTAGGAAGGAAGAAATATACAGAACTCAGATCCATTCACCCTCTCAAACCCATGACAATATACAGAACAGTTTAATCAAAATGCTACTATGGTGTACAACTTGGGAAAGAATCTACATTTATACCAAAACAATAACCAACAAAAACAAATAAACCAAATGATCAACACAGTAGAGCAAAAAAAAAAAAAACCTTAAAAACCAGATTAGCCAGATCCGTAAATCAACAAAAGCAAAATACACCACTGGGTCACCATCGAAAGAAACATCAAAAGGTGAACAAAAAAAAATCTAAAGAAACCAACGTAAAACATACCTTTGAACAAACCCAAGCACTTAGAAAACACAACCAACAGAAAGAGAGAGAGAGAGCATAATATCAAAAAGAAAAATAAAAGAAGATACAAAAGAGGAGATAATAAGGAAAATTAAGTAGAAATTAAGTCACAAATAAGAAATTCCCAAACACCGAAAGTCTAAAGGAACTTCACTCTACACCAAACGCACCAAATGACCTATTTATTTGTTTCATATATATTATCTAAAGGAACTCATATAGTAACATTCTAATGAAATATTGATCACATCTATTCATATACATAAATGAACAAAACTTACACCAAAATAAATATCACAAAATAGAACATGATGACAAACAAACATACTTGAAAAGGGAAATATAACAAAGCACTAAACGTGAGTCCAGGAGAATGAAACCTAAAAAACAGGAAACAGGGTACAAAAAACGAGTCAGAATACAAAAGCTTGAAGACCAAAAATAAAATAATGCATGTTTATCCACTAAGGTTGTAGTCTTATGCCAACATCTCTTTGGCATCACCAAGAAGACACCAATACGAAAAAAGAACATACAAAGCTCTTTTGAATGAAGAAAGCAATAACAGCAGAGAACCGCATTGGCCGAACAAACATGAGAACCATATTGGTCAAACAAACATGAAGCTCCTCAAATATGAGATCAAAACCACAAGAACAGAAGAACATCAGCCAAAAACAGAAAACAGTGAGGAAGGGAAAAAAAATTGTTAAAAAAAAAATAAAAAAATACACCATTCTCACCCAAAATTCTACTAAGGTTCGAAAGAACCCTATACAAAAAAACAATAAAAAGCTCTTTTGAATGAAGAAAGCAATAACAAAAGAGAACCCTATTGACCAAACAAACATGAAAACCATAAACAGAAAAGAGTGAGGAAGGAAAAAAACCACCATTTACACCCAAAAGAAAACCTTCAACAATCAGAAAAGTCTGCAAAAAATATAGCCCAAAGAAATCCAACGAAAATCACTCAATACCTTCAAATGAACAAAAGCTTCAAAAGAAACCAACCAAATGGAACTCACATGAAGAACAGCACAAATGATAAACGCCAGCTGAACCCATACTGGAGACATCTGTACCACATAACCAAACCTAATCTCTCAGTGCAAACCAACACAATCTGACAGCTTTCCTTCACGAGAAAACCCAAAATCCAGGCACAGCTCAGAGCAATCTATACCCAACCCAAAGAAACCCACATATTCAACCCAAAGAGAGAGAAGAGAGACCCCTTTCATATCTAGCAAGTATACCCACCAAACGTGCAACTGTTAGATAGAACAGAGAACTGTAAAAGACTACCAGAAAAGGTGCTCAAATACATGAAGCTTTTGTTTGGAATTAAACCCAAACAGTGCCATTTTCTACACTATTTGGTGGGAGAGAAAACCATGCTAAAAGAAAGCCTTCTCTTGGTTATTTGGCGTAGTGACAAAAGAGATTCTGTCATTTAGTGGCAATCCTTCCCTTTTATATGATAGAAGATTAGTACTAGTACGAATCTGAATGATGAGAATATCAGTGAGACTAAATTTGTGCATCCAAACAAATAAGCACAACCATGTTCAAAAAATAAAAATGAAAAAGCATGTGACAAAAATTATGCGGAAAATGGAAATGCTATTATCATACACTACAATAAATGTCATTTACATTCAGGCCAAACCAACAGTCTTCTACACTCTTAGACATGGACCATCCTGAAAGGAACATAACTGCGCAAATGGAAGGTAGACAAATAGCTGGCCTCTGCATCTCCTTCATTCATCGTCTGCTACGAAGTTCGGCAGTTCACCTTGGCAGAGGTACTCATCACAGAGTGATGCTGATCCCCAATCCTTCCGGAGCCGCAGAATGTCCTCTGTGAAAGTGGATCCAGAGGCTCCAATAAAAACACTAGACATAGCACAGATTGTCTTATCCAACATAGCTTCCACCTTCAAGATAAAGATAAGAATAAATACAATGAAACCTAAATGATAAATTAGCAGGATTTTTATGAAATGCAATTTTTTCCACAAAAAAAAAAAATAAATAAATAAAAAATCCACAAAGTGGGAATGTTCCATGCTTAAAAGGAAGAGAGAAAAAGTATATGCTGACCTGGGGATCTCCTTCAAGGCCATGTCTGTAGAGCAAAGCATCCCATTTTTCAGCTGAATTACGAGCCGGACGTTTAACGAGTGGTACGGCCTTCCCGTTCACGAAAATTAATGACTGCAATAAATTAGTTTCACTTTCCGCTGCATCTGTGGAAAGGTATATGACTGGTGTATTGGCCCTTTCAACCACCCGACTAATGCAATCTGCAGCTTGAGGAATGGGGAAGAAGCAACTTGGTTCTTTAGCATTGCTGACAGCAATAAACAAGAATTGTTAGAATGACAATCAGGTGAAAAAGTTTTCCCTACAAATATGCACACATACAAAAACATTGTGCGTCCACACATCATTAGCATTCTAGACTACCAACACACGGTTAATAAAATCACCATGTTAGAAACTTAACTTTGATAAAAAGAATGTTTTGTAGATGAATTATCTTTATGGCTGGCACCAGTCTGTCTGAAGTGGGTTTGGACAGATTTAAAGCACCTCTTACTTTTTTTGTTTTATCTTTATGCTCTGTTTGAATATCGGAAAGCACAAAGGAAAGGGAAGGAAAAAACTAAAACTTACTTACAAATGAATTTCCCTCTTCAGCATTTTGAATCTCTTCCCTTTCATTTCCTTCATTCTTTCCGAGATCCAAACAGAGACTTAATGTAAAAATTATTGCATGACTTTTACATGTATACACAAATCGCACAAGTTATGCTGCACATACACATTACATATGCCTACTTTACACTCATTATGAGAGTTGCAATAAATTTTTTAAGAACTAAAACAAAAATAAGAAAAATATAGAAATTTTTTAAGCAGCATGATTAAGAAAAAAATATTGAACTGTTACTACAAGTTATGCAATGCCCCGAATCACGTGCTTTCATACTGTTAGCATAGCATGGCATGTGTATACACTTTCAGTCATTTCAGGAAGAAGACAATGGAAATAAAAAGCTTACCAAAACTTCAAAAAGCCATGCCGCCGGAAATGAAGAGCTATAAAGCTCTGTCCCAAGAATGTTTGAATAAATCGCTGGGCTGTGAGCATAATAACACGACTTGGTTCAATCAGTGTCTTGCATTGGTGAGCAAGTGGACCTCCCGGTTGCATTACCCACTCTTGCTCTACATCAGCATAGAATACATCTCCTATTGCAATAACTTCATCCTCGGAAGAAAACTTGGCCTCGACATCTTGAACTGTCCTTTTGTTTGGCTTCTTCGTATCCTCGACCCAAGCAGGCTCAAGCTTACCCATTGAAATCCCCAATGACGACTTCAACTTCTTAACATGTTCATCGTCCACAAAACAAGACTGGGGCAACGAGAAATAGCATATAAACCTGTTTATGTGCAGGTGATTCTTTTTAATTTCAGAAAACTCTTCAAATGTAATGACAACCTTCCTTCCAAAGCATTTGTTTATGTGATCAATATCGAGCACCCGGTCATACTGGTAATCAACTTTAGAACTCGGAATTACTAAAATGCGGTTGAGGAGAGCCGCAAAGAACATATGTTTCTCTAAGCAAATCAAATGGTTGGACATCTGCCCCGACACACAAATCGCAAACAAGTACTTCTTTGATTTGGGCTTCCACTCAATTGTTCTCCTTTCTGACATCTTATGATCCTCCTTTCTACACCTATCAAAACCATAGCCACTAAAACGAGGATCCCCAATGTCATTTCCCGACTCCGACAAGTTTCCCGATCGATGAGACGACAAAAGAACTTGTTGAATTTCTTTATTTAACGAAATCTGCTTAAGCACTGCAGATTTAAGATCCTCGAACAATACGGACGATGATGATGTGGACAATAGATCTTGTTTCCCTAACGCGGAACTGGAATTGGAGTAGTTGGAAGTGGAATTCACTGAAGAATTTGACGAATCGGTTAACAAAGAATAATCAAATGTACGATTCCATAGAGAGGAAAGTCCAAATTGCTGCTGCCTTAACAAATAGAGAGCGCGCAATTCGGATTCACGCATCCGACTGCTGAGAGGATCCGTTTTAACACTCGAAACAATACTATAACTAAACAAATTCCTGATATCCGTGAAGAAATAAACAATGAGGATAAAAAGCGGGAGGAAGATGGCGAACAGGTACCTCTTATTAAAGTGCAAATTGAAATTGAAATTGAAACAACGGCCCATCCTAGTCTTAAATTCATCAATCTCGAAACTGGACCGTTGGGGGAGCTTAGTCTCGTACGGATCTATTAGGTTTTGTCGATCCTCTTCTTCGTCTGAAGATTCTCTGTCCATTTGTTTGAAGATGGTGCCCAGCCAAGCTCACTCACTCCAAATGAAACTAACAGCAGCAGAAATATATCATCAAACGACGCGCATTGTTAGCTTGGGGGCGCAGAATCATTTGAACACTGTCTTCCTTCTCAAAGCAACACAATTCTCTCTCTCTCTCTCTCTCTCTGGATTTGTAGGTTAGGGGAGTATTCGAAAGATAATCATGAGTCCTCAACGATAAGATGAAATACTCCCGAAAGGCAGAAATGCGGTAAACATCAGTCGGTGGACGAATAGGACCGTCTACCAGGCTGACCCCTCCTCCAACCCCAACCCAGTAAAATATATCTCGCCCAGCCCATATTCATAAGACATCAAGATGTATTAACAATTGGTCGTTGGCCCGGCCCGACTAACTGGCCCACCGTATTTATTTTTAGGATTTTTTAGCCATAGGTTCTTCCTAGTTTAGACTAATAGGTTCAAGCAAAAAATTAATAACCCATGAGGTCTTTATGGGTTACCATTAATAGATGAGAGTCAAATTTTTTTTTTTTTTTAAGACTAAACTACCCGTCAGATTTAGTTTTGCTAATAATCTTTAATTCTTTTTTGAATCTTTCCTATTTTATTTCAAATTCAAATTTGAATTATTTAGGAAAATAAAATATTTGAGATTTCAAACAAAAAACATAAATATTTTCTATTAAAATTGGAAAATATGACATTTTTTAAAAAAATATATTTTCTGTAAAAATATATGAGCAAGAATATAAAATTTATATGAGCATCGGCATAAAAGTATGAAAACCAAAAGGAGATCCTACCAAGTTTAGAGACATATACAGTACATACAGCATAAAATATGTGAAGCAAACCCATATTTTGGAATCATACAAAATTTGGAATGTTAGAAAAATATTCATTAGTAATATCAATTTTCAATCCATTAGACTCAATATGATCACTTAAAGCTGCTCAGACTGGATTTAATAAATGTAGTGCAAGGGCTATGAGATGATTGAATCAAAATTGATTTTCAGTACATCATATATATATATATATATATATATATATATATATATATATATATATAGAGAAACGAAGCCAGAAATTTAGTTCAAGGGAGGCGAACTTTAGTTAATAGAAAATTTCATTCGACCTCCCTTTTCTTCCTCCCTCCCTTACTTGTACGTCCAACTTGGAACAATTATTTTGAGAAACGGACCTTTGGATTAGATCTTCCATTTATACATATCACACATGCAAAAAAAATCATATTGAGCAAACTGTCAGTTTTTCACAATTTTGAGGTGAAAATCTTTTAATCTATTTTTTGAAAAATCGGCCGTTGGATCAATGTAATTTTTTGCGTGCATAATATGTATAAGTGAAACATCTAATCCAACAGTCGGTTTCTCACAATACATGTTTCCAACTTGGTCAGACACACAAAGGAAGAAGAAAATTGAGGCTAAAAAGGGAGGTTGAAAATTGTTAGTACTTTATCCCAATTTTAAAAATCGAGAATGATTTTATTCAAAAAATTCTTTTATCATACTATTTGAGGTAGAAAAAGTTATAAAAAATTTAAAATCCATTGATATTTGATAAATTATATTTTAATGCAATACATTTACAATTGTCTTTAAGGAGGTCCAATCTTTTGAAAGAGTTTTATATGATCGAGAGCTTTTAGAGAGAGAGAGGGAGGTTGGTTTGAAAGTTAAATAAAGAATTAAAATATTTTTGAGAGGATGCTGTAGAGATAGAAAATTTCTAACCAATCACAAATTGCCACATGACTTAAGCCAATTAAATCATGACCAATCAAAACGTGTCATGTGCCACCAAATGGACCCACTAGGATACTCTAAAGGCAAATAAGAAATAACCAAGTGTCTTATTTTACACAGGCTTAACAAATTACAATTAGCCATGTGTTTTAAATCTGTGATTAAGTGGACAAATCAAATCTTGCCACCTATCACATTGGGCTAATTAAGGATAATTATTTAAAATTAATATTTATCCTTAACTCATTAAATAAGGATAAATATTAATTTAAATATTTATCTTTGTCATTCAAGTGGGTAAACCAATCAAATGGCACCACATGGTCAAATGAGAATGCCTTCCAAATAATTGATATTTATCCTTACAAATTAAACAAATAAATAAGGATAAATATTAATTTAAATATTTATCATTGTCATCCAACTGGAGTAAACCAATCAAATGGTACCACGTGGTCAGATGAGACTGACTCCCAAATAATTGATATTTATCCTTATAAATTAAATAAATAGGAATAATTATTAATTAGTCAATCCCTATCCAAACACTCTACTCCCTACCACTATAAATAGGGGTAGCCTCTAAAGGTTGAAGGACAACAATTCTGAAGCAAAGAAGCTCTCTCAGACTGAAGTATCAAAGCCCTGAAGAACTTCCCAAGCATCCAAACCTTCAAGTTGAAGATCAAGCATCAAGCCCTTCAAGTTGAAATCAAATCCTTCATCAAACCTTCAAATAAAGATCCAAAGCCTTCAAGTTGAAAATCAAGCTCCAAGCCTTTCAAATTGAATATCAAGTTCAACAAGTCTTTAAACCCTTCAGATTCAAGAACACGTGATCATCACCATTGAATCGAGAAATCTACCACGAGAAGAATCAGAGGATTTTTATCTTCTGTAAAAGATCAACAGAGATTGTACTTCACACTTTTCAAATATAAATCAAAATCAACATTTATCTACTCTCTTTTCGGTGTTTATTTAAAAGCACGAAATTTGTGTGTACAGATGCAATTTTAAAAATTCAATAATCTATAAGTACAAAATTTATAATCTGAAAAATTCAGGGAGGCAGGTGCCCCCCTTGATCGGCTCTTACTAAAACAGCAATTGACCTTCCTTCCCACCACACTCTTGGCGTGTAAGGCAAGGATCTTTTTAATCATCCATGCAGCCTTCCCTTTTTTTTCACAATCTGTTTTCATATTTTCGACCTTTCAATTTTTTTTTAAGGTGTGTTTATCCATAAATTCTATTTATAAGTTTTGTTTACCCAAAAAATCCTGCCATCTTTTCATTTTACCAAAAAATCCTTTTTAAAATGAAACGAATAAGTTTTTTCTTTAATTTTTCAGAAACTAATCATTTTATAGAAAACTAATGCATAGATCAGTTTTTTTAAAGTACTAGAAAGACGATAAGTTTTTTGGAAAATACTTGGACTTTTGGGTAAAATAAAAAATAAAAAATTTGGACTTTTGGGTAAAAAAAAACTCAAAACAAGGTTTTTCTCCTTTTTTAAATACTTTGCACTATTAAGGCTTTTACAAACATGGCATTATGGGCATCCCTCCATCATTTTTTTACAGTAGTTAGTAGATCTTAATAAAAATTAATTTACTATGACAAAAATGTTATTTGAGTTGATTTGTTGGAAGAAATATCTTTCCAACATAACTAATAGATACTCATATTATAGTATGTGTAGGTGTGATATTTTTAAAAATGATCCCATTTAACACCCGAAATTCAAACTAAATGAAAAAAAAAAAATCATTTTAAAAAAATAAATGTATAATTCATGTAGTAAATAAATATAAAATAAATGTATAATTCACGTAGTTAATATATTATGTATAATTAGTGTTTATGTTAAAATGCATTTAGCTGTAACACAAGCAAGCTGAACCTTACTACAATCGTCACCAATTAATACAACCATCAAGATATAAAATCTTTTAGTTTTAATCTTTAATTTGTGAAATTGTAATCTAATTTTTGAATTGAACGTTTGAATCTTACTATTTTACCTTATATAGATTACATTTCACATGAGATCGATTGAGATGAAATTTGAGAATATTTCAAGAAAATAAATTAAAGTACAAGTAAATCGACAGCTAGAATTTTAAACCATCTTCCTAGCTAAATCATTTTCCCGTTATCACAATATATATATTATTCCCCAAATCTCTCATTCTCCATTAAAGAAAACACACACTACAAGAAAATGGATCTATTGCAACAAAATTTTGCAACGGGATGATAGTCTGTTGCAAGAATTCAAGTTCTTGCAACGGAAAAATGCTTGTAGTGACAACGAAGGCCAGGAGGTAGATTATTCCCAAATCAAGCTAGCGTTCGATCTCAAGCGCAAGCAAGGGCTTCATGTTTCTACTTCGTCACATGTCATGTTCCTTCATCTACTGATTATACATATCAGTCGCATACGTGTGAGTGTGTGTGTATATATATATATATATTTGTTCAGTTAAGAACATATATGCACCTATCATAGATGTATGTTATTTAAGTTTTATATGACATAAAACAGCATGTGTCCTCCAAAATTTAAAGAAAAACAAGAAGTTTACAAGCTATATTAATTACAACATATGTACATGCCAATGAAACTTAATTACCTGCTCGCTTTAATAAACAAAATTATAGAATACGTATGCTGATTAAAATTTATACAGTCGCATTGTAATTTGATTCATGTTCATTGATTGCATGCGCCATCCACTAATCTGAACCAAAAAGAAGAGGCTAAAATAGTAAAATTAATGAAACTAATTAAAAACATAGCCTCTTCAGATAGACTAACGCAGTAACGTACTAACTAATCCTACGTTTTGACTTGGCATAAAACAGCATGCACCATATAATATGGCCTCTAATAAGAAGTACGGTGCTTTGGGCTACGTACAACTATCATCGTATTAAGTATTAACCAATCACAAATATTACACCAGTATGAACCCGACATGACAACTAAACTAGCCGACTTATGCGCCAAGAAAGATAGCTGTGCTCTTTGGTCGAAGCAGCACCTATAAAGAATTGCATTATTTGCTTTAATATTTTCTGAAAGCTGAAAGCTGAGATGAAAACTTGCACCAAAGATGGAGATGTTTCCTGAACTAACACGTACTAGTCTCCTTCTGCCACTTCAATGAGCCTCCCACGAACCCATTTCTTAGCCACCGAAACTGAATTAGATGGAGTTTCCTCTTTCATGGACTGAAATTTGGCTCCATTCGGTGTAGGGCTTTTATCGCGTTTGGCATTCCCGTCGTGTTCTACCTCACCAAGCTGCTTCATTAGACTGTCCAAATCTAATGAAGCCAAACCATATCCGCTGGAGCTTGTTGGTAGAAGTTCCTCATCATCATTCAGCAGTGTGTGCAAGGTGAACTTATCGAAATCAAAGTCAGCAATATTGTTACTTGATGTTAGGGCTAGGGTCCCGTTAACTTCATTTTGATCTGCTCCATTCAGCCCTTCATTTCCTGCATCCATTTCCTTCTCAACCTTGTTTACTGGTTCGGTTGAGGCAAATGGTGGGTACTTGCTGTTCTCATAGGAGGAGATCTGTCCAGTATCTATGGATTCAATTGATCGAATTGCTTCAGCTATAAGCTTCCTTGTTTCCACGAGGGAAGCTCGGGCAAGAGGGCTCCTCATTGCAGCTACCTCAAGGGCCTTTGCAGCTTTCTCGGCCTCAGCAATCAATAGTCTGCAGAATTTCATATGACATAAATGCAGAGTTATTCAAGACGACCCTTTTTAAGTAACAGCTGCACCAAACTGGCCTAATATGGCAATGGGGAATCAATGACAATCAAAACAAGAGGAATTATGAAGCTGTGGACAATCAGATGGGCACATTTGTTGTGTATGTTCAACAAGGGCCTTTGAATCTCCAGGTCAGGAGTATCATTTACAGAGATGATATTGAGCAACTGAGGATTTTCCCCAGAAACCATATTTTGTCAATGATACTTATAACAAATTGTAAAAGAGCATCATGTGAGCTTTATCTTTATTAGCAATGAATCAGGCCATCTAAACTGCCTAAAACAGTCACTTAATGGACTGCATGTTGTGAATGATTCAATGGTGCAGGCAATGGTTTTCTTCTTCTTTTCAACTTTTTAAATTTATAGACCTGCCAAATAGAAGTTTAGGTAGACATAAATGAACTTACGTTGCTCGTTCTATGGCTTCAGTTTTCTTGGTTTCTGCAGCTGCCCTCTGTGCTCTGATATTCTTTATCATCTCCAACTTGGAACTGGCCAAAGGATCTTTGTACAGGGGTTCATTACTTCTCTTCAACCTAGATCCCAGAGTTTGGCTTTTAGTCTCACTCCCATCAGAACTGCCTGTAACACTAAAATTTTTCCTTGCAGGGCTCCTTCGTGTGCTCTGGGTATCCCCACTAGGCCTTCTCCTTGGCTTCCTTTCAGCTCCAACTGGTATGCCATGATATTTAGCCAGGGCAGAGCGCACTCGATCACGGTACCCCTAGTCGGAAAGAAATATACATTTTCAATAACCATGGTTAGTTACCCAGCCAATATTGCAAAACATGTAAAAGAGAAAAGGATTGAATTAATACTAATCGGCAAGGGAATGAGTCGGAAATGAGACTTTGGTCCTGGGAAAACAAAAAATTCAGTCTGAATTAGCCCAAAATCGGATGTTCTCAACTCTCAATAAATCAATTCATTATAGGTGATTCGCAAGGCAACCTAAGGGTGCCAAAGAGAATCATGTCCTGACTTCAACAACTGTTCCTAGGTCCACACTCCACACCGGATAAGTAACACAGACTTCCTTGCCACAGAAAATATGAAACATTTAATCTTTCCTTGATAGGTTAAAGATAAGAAACATGCAATTACTTTCAAGATATCATTAGAAGCACTTACAGGATCAGCCCATTTTGCAGAAATGGCCTCTGAAATTTTCCTCCTCTGCTCTGGAGACTTTGGTGCTCTTTTGCTACCTTTTGGCCTAGGCATCTTTTTCCTTTGTTCAACACTCTCTAACCACTCCTGCTCAAGCTGTTCGTCCAAGATCTTGTAGGAATCCCACTGCAGCTCTTCCTCACCAACATAGCCTCCTCTAGAAGCTTCCGCAATCAAGTTCTGCCAATCAAAATAGCATGTTTCCTGCAGCATCAGCTTCTCACGGCGCCTTTGCCAACCCATTCGCACTCCAACCCCAATTTTTATCCTCGTCTCCTTGCTGCATGAATAATTAAAATAAGAGGACAAAAAGATGTTGTGAACCTTCATGGGAACAAATTTAAATCAAAGTTTAGAAAAACACACAATTTTATAGGACTCAATGAAGACCTTAGTACAACTGTACAAGTCAACTCAAGAAATGCCTAGCTTTGATAATATCTTTGCCAACTTAATCAACTCATGAAATCAAGTTTCTCAAGTTCCAAAAGCTCACAATTGAAGAGGATGATGATGATAATTGCAAAAGAGATAATGTTTTATCCAAGGGGCACAAATCTTCTTCCTATTGAAAAAAAAAAAAAAAAAAGCATAATTTTTTTGGGTAAGGGAAATAAAGCATAATTTCATCCAAACGTACAACTATGAAAGCAGGAATTGGAAATCACAACTGCAACAAATATTAGGCTGTATCCTATAATATTTGGAATTATCATTAACCATTAACAATGCCTATGCCACCATGTGAAATGGAATGGTAATATGATCCATGTTGGATATGGCCTAGATACTAACACTTTGAAAGGATAAATAATTACCCAGCTATGGCTACTACCACTTTGAAAGGAGAACTAATTATACAACTAGGCCCTTATCCAACTACTTGAGGTTGGCTATAAGAATGCTCTTTCACCAAGTTGCTCTTTTTATAGTCCAAATATTCATTAAATCATTAGTTATTATGTCTTTCTCTCATATTGTCAACCCATTTTCTCTCTAGAAATCCTCTTGTAACACCTTCAACTTCATCCAAATCACTCTACTCATTATTGCGTCCATTGGGGATGTCTTAGCCAACACTTATCCTATATTTTCCCCAATAAGTGCCAACTTTTCATGCATGTTTTCTTATCTATCCTTTCTTGGCTTCGGCTCATTCATCTCAAAATTGAACGCCAATATTTCTGCCCATAATAACTATGTGAACATGTTATTTCTTGCTTGTGCAAGCATTATGGACCATAATGCAGGGACGACTTTGTAACCATCTTAAAATGTTTTTCCTCTTTTTAATAAGTATTCCTTAATCACACAGCAATACAAAAAAATTACACCGCTTCATCCATCCTACTTTAACTTCATGGGAAATGTCCCTTTCAATCCCTCCCTACTTATCAATCAAAGATACCACATCTAGGCATTTCCTTAATTCTGAAATCTTGTTTAAGTATTACATCAACAAGAATAACTTCAAGCCTCAATTGCAATCTAATTATATTGGCCCCCCCCCCCCCCCGGGGCGCCCTGCAGTGCCCTTGGCCCTGCCCTCCTTTTTTGTTTTCTACGGCCTAACTTCCCTAATCCTTTCGGCATACCTATGCCTTTACTTCACAGGCACTCACCCACTTATGATAAAAGTCATTCTTATATAACAGGCGAGAGCATCAATATATTAAAGATTGTTTAACCACTTCATTAACTATTTGTCGTTTTACCTTGTTAGCTTTTGAGTAAATAGCTTCAAATAGACAGTATTGAGAAACTTTACCAAATGATAAACAATAACAAGTTGGATTAATTCACAAAGAACCATGTAAATTATTAGGAACTGAAGAACATAAAGTTCATTCATTCTTCATGGACTTAAAAGTCTTGGAATAACTACTATCATACACTGGACTTAAAATGATAAACAATAAACATATCATGGAGAAACCAAAGAATCGACTTCATAACTACCCTATAAAAATGATTTTAACCTCGAAATTATTTGAACAAAATCCAATTTCCAAAGTTGAAAGCAATAGAACATTTATAAGTTTATGAAGGACAAAGGACTAATATTACATAACTTCAATGATAATCAACCCTACTGAGATTAGCAATGGACGATAGAAGGTAAAATCACAATCCTAAATAACAAGATGGAATGGCATAAGACCCACCTCTGAGCATGTCCCAGGTTAACTAACTTCATTTTGACCTGCACAACAAATTTTGTTAAGTGAATAAACAATTCCAATGTAATCCAATGAGACTATATTTTTGAAGAATAAAATTCAGAATAACCCACATCCTCCCCCTCATCAAATGCATAACCGTTGACCACCTCATAGTTTCAAGTCATCTCGTCACAGACCTCTTAAATTGGCCATCAAATAATTGACTAAAGGTGACTAAAGAGTCAAACAAGTTGACAAGATTCATTTAGATTTTGAATGCAACAGCAAAGAGAATTCCAATTTAAATGAACCTCTAATGGAACCCAAGTTTGTTTGTCAAGTAATTACGTCAAGACAGAAGACCAAATTAAAGACAATCCAAAGTTGATCAATCCAGGATTTTTTTTTTCTTCTGAGTTCAATCACATTTATTTTTAGTTTGTGTACATAATTATATTAGATTGATCATATAATGCCCCATTTGGAATAGCTTTCCCTGAAATCACTTTTGAAGCTCAAAATGCCACTTGATCTAAAGAGATGGGGTGATAATCACTTGTACATGCCTTGAAGGTTGATAGGATGGTTGGCAAAGCTGGCCCCTAGCTTTTACTATAATCACTTCTAATATGAAAATTTTAATAAGTGAAGAGATGGTTTGGATAACTGTAAAGGGATAGTTCTCTAAAAGTGATTTTAGGCAAAGCTAATCCAAACGGGGCCTAAATGAATCCTAAGTCAAAGAATTGGTTTCCAGAGCAAGATTGCAAACTACTGAACCTGGCCAATTCACAGTTGTGGCTTACTCAAAAAACAAAAAAAAAAAAAAAGAGGGACAATCTTTATAATTTATGAAATACCTTGACACTGGGATGCAAGATGTCAATTGATAGTATAGATTGGTTTAACCACAAGTAACTTGGAAGGAGTTTGAAGCTGGTTGGAAGATGTGCCATGTCAGTACCAGTGTCTCAAATCAGTGATGCAGCCAAAGAAATGGCATTATTTTTTGTTTATTTATTTATTTTTGGTCTTTGGATGAGGATTTTTTTTTTTTTTTTTTTTTGGGGGGGGGAGGATTTCAAGGCTACTGAAATCCACAGCCATCCATCTGTGCACCAACTAATGGTCCACAGCCATCCATCTGTTTGTGTCATATGTCATGTGGTGAATACTGGATTATAGGGTAATGATCATTAAGGACCAGTCCTTAAGCTTAATTTAAGGACCACTCACCATTAGGATACATATTTTGAAAAACCGACGGTTGGATTAGATAATCTTCTTATGTATGATAATTTTCAAAATATAGATTATTAAACAATTGTTACAGCATTCAACGGTAAATACTGTTAGAGTGTTCCACGAACTGTATTTTAAAAACCGATTGTTGGATTACTGTGATTTTTGGAAGACAAGACATACATAAGAAGATTATATAATCTAATATCGATTTTTCAAAATACCATTGACTGTGAGAAATGGTGAGTTGTCCTTATATTAAGGTTAAAGACCGGTCCGTAAATGATCATTTCTGCTGGATTTTATATATATATATATATATATATGATCAGTACATGGTCTAGTTAAGCATTAGATAACTAGATAGAGCATTATCAAAAGCCTAATCTGAACACTGGAAAGTGGCTCTATTTATAAAATTAATTTTATTATTATATCTTTAAGGTCATTATATGGTAACATGTAAAACTGTTCTTACATGACATCACCTTAGGATCCTGCATTGCAAGTTTGGTTCTCTCTCTTATCCGCTGAAGGGTTTCTGCACATGAATTGAAGATAGTTAGAAATATCAAAGCACAATAATAATGCAAACAAGTTGATAAATAGAGAAGCCAGATCCAAAGAGTATCTAGTTACCTGCACTGTGTTTCCTGCCTTTGTTCCATGGTGTATTCCCCTTATTAGCTTTAGAAATCCTCATTCGTCTCAATCTCTCTCTCTCATCCAGTTCTATGGAGTCTTCACTTGAAGACTGAAACTGATTGATCGGGGGACTTAAATCAATAGCCGGTTGCAAGTTATTGCAACCCTTGTGTCCATCTTCACTCTGAACCGAATACTTAGGTTCAAAGGTAGCAACTGCCTTGATAAGGAGTTCACCACGCCTCATCTCAATATGCCCCCCATTAAAGTTGCCTTTTTTCGGGATCTGGAAGGATTTCCATACAAAGGCCAATCTCTTCTCGTTTCCAAACATAAATTTAGCTGATACTTTACCATGAGTAAGTGTTTGAGTCCTTGGTGTGCCCAGATGATTTTGGAAGGAAGGCTGTGCAGTAGCAATATCTGCCAACATGTAGTAACATAACAAAGACATCCTTATTAATTATCATCAAGAGGCATTGTAAAGAGTGATCCTCCGTCTACATATATTGTGCTGATATTGTTGCAGTCAAACCTCTGCCTACATGTTATATGAAATACAATGATTGGATGCATGAGAAGTGAAAAGTATATTGTGATGACATTGTTATAGAATAGTATGGAACCAATTGTTAGATCCAATTTAATATCCACCAAATCTGGGATGCACTGCACGAGATGTACTCAGTGGAAAAGAATTTCCTGCATTAATTAAATTGTGTGCGAGTATATTTCCATTATAATACAGTGATAAGTCCATTAATTAACAGCATAAAGATATTTCTGTAATAACAGAGTGACAAGTCTTTAAGTTCTAATTTACTCTTAAAGGTATGTCTGAAGAGTACAGCTGCATTTAACTTTAGAAGAAGCAACATGACTACATGAGTAGTTCAAACTCACAAAATAAAAAAGAAAAATAAAAATAAACGTTGGTCTCCAATCCATTAGGGGAAATATTGGCGGGCTTCCCTCTCTCAATAATGTACTCTCTTGGATAGAGCATAATCACAATTTTCTATTTGTAACTCATAACTACAAATATAAAGCCTGTAGTCATTCAAAATCAACACTCAATTAATAGATGAACTAAAACACAATCACCATTATTGAAAGCAAGTTCTAGAAATTAAATTAATCATGTATTTGCTACTAAAATTTAACTTTGGTCTAATATATTAATACGCAAAAAAAAAAAAAAAAAATCTACACGAGAGTCAAGAAGGTTTCACAGATGCCATCTTATTATAATGGTGTGGAGCCCATGTTTATATATATATATATATATATATATGATGCGACGTTGGCTTAAATGCCAGAAGTGTAAACAAGTCCAGGTTGCCGCAAAACCTCCGTCAAAGCAAACCAAACCTCCCTGACCACCAAAAATAAAAAATAAAAAAGCTCACTTTTTTTTCACTTCAAGGGGATAATGTGGCGTCATAATTCAATTCTAGCTATGGAGTTTTGATTTAATGACATAGGGATTTAGGAATAGAATCCGAAAGGTTAAATCATTGTGTGCAGATTGCTCGGAAAAAGCTCCAGCAATTTGACTTAGGTTTTCAAAACTATGCAGTGAATTAGGTTATCAAGTTGCGTTAATTAGAAAGCCAGGAGGAGTACATATGTATACACAAAAAAAGTAGACAATTAAAATGGAAAGAATCAAAAGCAGGGTAAAGCGGGTGGAATAAGAGATAGAGAAGAAGGTAAGAGAAGGGGAAGAAGAGTACCTAGTAAAGGCATGGATGGGAGCTCATTCAGTCCAAAATCCAAATCCAGAATAATTGAGAATAGATATGGGTGTTGAGAGTTGAGACCCCATTTCAATTTCACAACATGTTGGTAAATTCCCTCCAATTGGGAGAGAGACGACCTCCGTTGTTGCTGAAAAGAAGTCAGATATGGAACCAGGGAGAGGCGGTTGAGTTGGGGGAAGGAGATGAAGTGAGAGCCACACACTGACGGAGCTGTTGCAGAGGTTGGATAACGTGAGCAAACGAGCCCAGCTAAATAATAGGCTAAGTGTAGTTGGATCTCCAATTTCATATTGGGCTTCAAAACTTGACTTTTCTTTCTCATCGTCATAAGCCCAAGGACAAGCACGGCCTGCTGGGCTCATCAGATAATTTTCAAAATTAAATTAAGACCTGTTTGGAAATTTTAACAAGTCAATTAGGACTTATGAGAGAAAATAAAATAAAGGATTATGGAAATTTTGAATAGTATTGAGAACAAACAAGTACAATAATAAGCACACATCTATGTTAATAGAATCTCATGCTTCTACACGTATATATAGAAATTTGGATGAGTTTTGGCTGGTTGGTTACGGCAAGGCAAGGCTTTGGGCCTGAGAAGATAATTAGCAATAACACAACCCAATTCAAACCAATAACACTTTAACGTGTCCAAATTGCAAGGAATGACTTGACTTAAACAAGTTAATCTACCTACTAGAGAAATTAATACTCTCCTCACCTCACCTGCAGGCTGCAGGCTGCAGGCTGCAGGCTGCAGGCTATCCCACATGTGGAGAAACAGACCCAAACACATAAGCTTATACTATATATTACAAATTAAAGAAATGGAATTTCAAAAATAAAAGCTGCTGCGGGGACAAAATGCTTCAACCATGGGGTGCCTCTAACCAATAGGGACTAGGGGGCATAATTCCAAATGGTTGAAAAACCATGCATAGGCTAGTGTTCCAATTTCTCTTAAGTCAAAGTTTCTTTCTTTTCTTTTTAAAATACTTAATAATTTCTCAGAACGAGTAATGAACGCGCAGTACCCTTTTACCCGTTCATGGTAGTGCTTTGCACACCCACTCCCACAACTATCATTCCAACTTAATCATTTTGTCGAAGTCTATAATGACTTGAAAAACTCTAAATGCGGAGGAGACTCACTTGCCATAACATAACTATACGGCTGCACCAAAATTGAATTGGTTTAACGGCCTAAAAGCATATTTGATTTCAAAATGACCAAGACCCAGCTCCCATTCATGTCGACCACCAAGTGATCGCTATAAACTTTGAATTAACCCCTATTATGTTGGGTAATGACTAATGATCACTACTAACCAAAAAGCTAGCAGCTTGCCAATACGCTTATATAAAAGTTTTATTTATCCAAAAATCTCATCAATCTTTTCACTTTATCCAAAAATCATTTTTAATCAGTTTGTTCTTTGATTTTGCAAAAGCTGATGATTTTGTAGAAAACTGATGTATCAATCAGTTTTTTAGAAGTGCTTGGAAAATTGATGCATAGATAATGGCCTGTTTACTTTGTGAAATTTTTCACAATTTTCATTTTCATTTTCAATAAAAACAGAAAACGGCCTAAAAAACGCGTCTACTTGTAAAAAATGAAAACTATTTTCAAGAAAATGAATTCAGTTTTTAAGAAAATATGAAAACATCAAAAAAACATTTTTTGTATTTTCACAAAAACTGAAAACAAGGATTATATCGTGGCAATGCTTATAAACATGGAAAAAAAATATGTAGACCAACTGTAAAACCAAAAAATGAAAATAACAAAACATATAAAGATAATATATAGTTTTAGTAAACACATTTACACTAATTTTAGATTTTGAAAACAGTTTTCATTTTTGCAAAGTAAACACATTCTATAAATTTTGAAAATTGAAAATCAAAACCATTTTTTAAAAATTTTCATAAAAAATGAAAATTGTGAAAATTTTCATGAAGTAAACAGACCCTAAGCTTTTTAGAATTTTTGGCAAAATAAAACTTGAATTTGGACTTTTAGGTAAAGTAAAAAGATTATGAGACTTTTATCCAAAAAGAACTCAAAATTGGACTTTTGGATCATTTTTCCTTTTAAATTTATTGTGGGTTCCATCTACTTCTCCCCTCTCTCTTCTTAATTATTTTTTATTTTTTATTTAAAAAATTGATTACAAATTACTTTTTACTTTCTTTGTGTTATTTTAATTTTTTTTTATTTTTTTAATAATACATCCAAATTATTTTCTTTCATCAATTTTTTTAACATTTTTAATCATTATTATATATTAAGATATATAATGTATTTCTATAAATTTAATTACAATCAAACGGTTAAGATCATATGATCAAAATATATTTTATACAATTATAATTAATTAGATAAAATTTTATTGATAAGTCCTGCGTACTTCGCTCGTGTGTATATATATATATATGGGGGAGTAGATAGGAGATTGGATTCAATACTTGATACTAGCTAGGTGTCACGGGCTTGTCGTTTCGCTAGACAAAAGACCATGCGACACTTAGCTTGGGCGGCACCAAGTAAGTCAGCATATAATTTGGATTACCTCGTAAGCACACACACCCACTCGGTAGCAAATAAGTAAGCAACAAAGTAAAGTGGCACAACTAAAAGGCATAGAAAAGCTTTGTATTGATATAAACCAACGTGTACAGACTACAATTATATAGAGGAGGTGGTACAAGGCAACTCGAGACATGGACAAGCTAATTACCCGATTTACCTTCCTCTAAAGAGCACTTAGAGCATTTGTCCGATATATACAAGAAGACATCATTTAAAAAATAAGAAATATAAATGAAAGACAACCTTTACATCGACTCGCTTCTACTACAAATACTATTACGACTCTAATTACATCACATTGGATACAAAAAGTGACACGAGACAAGTAGAAACATGTTGGCACATATCTTCAAGGCTTGACTCGTGACACTAGGCCATGAAAATACGTAGAAAGACAACAAGTCGATAACATATATGCAGGTGGGTAATTGGGTAATAGTTCTCTCAAAAGGAGCGCATGAAACCTAACCCCACCCCAAGGCTGGTTGCTAGCTAGCATCATTCATAATGTTTTAATTATGGATCATGCATATCTTAAAAATTATTTGCCCAACGATCCTAGTTTCAACCCCGCGCAAGCTTGCACTTCATCATAAATCCACGGGTCTGCGCATATTAGATGGGCTTTCAATTCGCCACCCACTGCTGCTGAGGGTCCCAATCACTAGAATGTTTCAGCTGCGCGCGTTGAGGATATGGTTTTGATTCAAATCCAGTGGCCTTGACCAAGTGAGGGCGTATAGTCCTTGTGAGGGAGACATTGAACCATACTGAAATTGAAAGCCTTTGTAAATTGTGGTAATTGATTTGCTACCTCCAGATCGAGTCCTGTGTGGACGTGTCTGCTGCTGGTTCTATATGAATCGATGTGGGTCGTTACATTCATTTTGACCAACTAACTTAACCCTTTTTGACCAGTTCAAATGTCCCAAACCCGGCCACCATCCGCTACTCTCCTTGCAAGTTTGACTGGCTATATATGAGCGCAGACTTACTACACATGCTTTGTCGAATACATTTCAGACCCTACTACGTACACTACTCTTTGCTAATGGGTTTAGAGTTTATTTAATATATGATTAAGGATGCGATTAGATATGAGGTTAATTAATTAAGGATGAGTTTAACGTGCAATTGGTTTGGCATGCCTTACAATTTGCTAGCTTCAGCATATCACAGAAATACGTACTGGGCCACCGTCATTTTGTGAGAATTTGCACGAATACACCGGCCTCAACAGTTTCAAGTTTAATCTTTTTAAACTTTCTAGCATTTATATATGTTACTACAAGCTTGTAAGGGACGAAGCAGGGAATTTAGTTAAGAGAATGCCAACTTTAGTTGATTATTACTACTCGATCTGTCCCAAATTCTCAATTCAAAAAATCTAAAACATTTTTCTTAAAAAAATATTAATTAAACACATTTACAATTGTTCTCGATAAGAATTGATCCATCTTTTGAAAGCATTTTGTGATGGCTTCATTATCAATGCTATCAAATGTCACTCTCTTAATAAACACAACTAAATTATCATTCAACGAGTAAATGTAGGAGGATCGAAAAGAGGTATTGGGACCTTGGGGATGGGGTTAGGCCTTTATAGGGAGGGAGAAAAGAGAGGTAAAATAAAAGGGGGGAAAAATTCAAGAGAGGGAAATTAAAATTTTCAAAGAATTATAGGGAATAAAATTTTAAAACCAAAAATCCAGGGAGGGGTCGGCTACATTAATAATCATCTTTCCTATTCAATTCTTTATATTGATGATCTTAATATTATTTACCAAATCCCTAGCATACATGCCATCTCTTATTAGCTTTAAGTATGTTATTTTGAGCATTAATTAATTTCTTTTGTCTTTAATATATATATATATATATATATATATTAGACTTAAATTAATCATGTTTTCCTTGGACTAGTGCATTTTTAAGTATTTGTTGAACTTGTTTTATGAATTCTTATCATTTCAAATCAAAACCTTACAATTATGGCCAGAATGTATATTAGTAGCATGTCTTAGTAAGCAATGTAATATTTGTAAAATCCAGAAAGTTAGCGAATGGGATATTGAAGCAGCCCATATGAATTATGAAAGCAGTGTTGGCTAAAATATTTGAGCGTGCGTTAACATCAGCTGCAGTTGTATATAGGATGTATACCAAGCAAAAGAAACGTGTATATATGGTATATGTATATGTAGAAATGATAAGAAATGAATTTGTGATGCGTCATGTCATGTCATGAAATGTGACATTAACAATTTTTGGCATCTCTGAAAATTCAAGTTCAAGTGGCTTGGCGAAAACATAAGAGGAGTCAAAAGAGGGGAAGCCGAAAGAGAAGGCACCAAGAAGAGACGGAACGGCGTGAATGAAGGGGATGTGTTTTGCTTTCAACTTTTGAAGTCTTCTGTGTCTTTTCTGTGAAGGAGCAGGAGGATGATCTAACAACGTCACTGCACCCCCCACCCCCCACCCCCATGGACCTGGAGGGCTGTCTTCTGCCCTTTGGCTCGATCAGTTTGGTCATTTTCATTTTAGAATTTAGACCCCACAATCCCGCATCATATTCCCCATCTTAATTTCTTCCTTCCTCCCAGCCCCCGAAAAGTCCTCACCGGTCCTAATAAGTGGAGTCGTCTCAGGCTCCTTCTCTCACCTCTGTGTCTGCGTCAAAGGCTTCTTGTTTACCAGTCCTCCCCGTAAAGAACAAGTCCAACTTCCTCTCTCCTCTCCAATTTCTCTTTCATTTCTCTTCTTTACCCATCATATTTTATAAAACCCTCCTTCATTCAAAGCCCTTCCGTCCTCACTTGTGTACCACAAGAAAAAAGAAAAGAAAAAAAAGAAACCCCATTTGTTGGTCTGCTTCTGAGAAATCATTGAGTAATTTTCATTGCTCATTTCCTGAGATCACGTACACAGAAAAATCCCAATTGTGAAGTTTTTCCTTTTCTGCTTTAAAAGTGGGTTTGTTTGCAACTTTTTCCGCAAGTATCTGAATCTTTAGATTTCAGAAATCATTTTATTTTAGCTGTGATTGTTGTATAATCCAGTGCAAAAGGAATAGTTGGGTTTTTGCAGACAGGGAAATATGGGAGACTCGCCTGGCGTTAACAATAAATTAGACGACTCGGCAGCAGTTGAACTGACAGGCAAGATCATGGTGGCAGCCATAATAATCCTCTTTCTGGTGGTGGTCTTCGTCCTCTTACTCCATCTCTACGCCAAATGGTTCTGGTGGCGCATTGAAGACTCCACCAACCCCTCTCGCGAAGCTCGCAGCAGCCGCCGACGCCGCCACGGCTTCGTTTTCACCCCTGGCCAAGACCCAGCTGTCTCCGCCTTGCGCCGAGGGCTTGATCCCTCCGTCCTTCGATCCCTACCCGTAGTCGTATTCCGTCCCGAAGAATTCAAAGAGGGGCTAGAATGCGCGGTATGCCTTTCTGAATTGGGCGCAGGAGAGAAAGCCCGGATGCTGCCCAAATGCGACCACGGTTTCCATGTTGATTGCATTGACATGTGGTTTCAATCTCATTCCACTTGCCCACTATGTCGAAACCCTGTCGCTCCCGATTCTTCAAACGCCGCCAGTTCTATTGAATTACCAGAGACTAATCAGTCAGCAGAGAATCAGAATACTTCTGGGTATTCCACAGATTCATCACCAAATTTCCCCACAAATGTCTTGTTTTGGGGAAACCAGACACGGGTGAGCGCTGGGGTGTTATCTTTGGAAGAAGGTCCTTCTTCTCAACCCCCTGCTTCTTCATCTTCATCATCCTCGAGTACTGGTAGTAGTAGTAGACCAGATGGAATGTTGGTGATTGATATACCCAGGCAATTGACCGACAACTTCCCCTCGTCATCGCCTTCCGCAAGCAGGTTTGCTGAGGAGGAGGCAAAGTCGCCAATGCCAACAAGACTCAGGTCACTGAAGAGGCTTTTGAGCAGGGAGAAGAGGACGGTGGTTCCTAGCAGTCCCACTTCTGTTGATGTTGAACAAGGAGGAGTAGGGAGAGGCTAGAGTTGGAAACAGACTTTATATGTCTCTACTCTCTACATATTACACTATTTTGGCCAGAGGAGGCCCAGTTGAAGATTATGGAGACAAAAGAAAAGATTAGCCTTTGTTTGAAAGAATCAATCTAGATGTCCAGAGTTGATGTTTTTCCTTTTGGAGATGATGATGAAGGGAAGCTTCCCAGTTCCCATTATTTTTCTCAACCCGTTCTTTTATTCTTGACACAGATGGTGTAAAGAGCCAGGGATATGAAATCTCTGCATTCTGTGTGTTACATATGAAGTTTGTATCTCTGTTCGTGTATCAGCAGGCTCCTCTGTATTGACAGAGAGGATGGAACAATCCATCTGCTGTAACTTGTAAAGCTATTAAATGAAAATATTCAACTTTTTAGCCTTTTAGTTTTCTTGTAATGGATTTACTTTAATTGTTTCAACAAAGGAAATCTTTTCCCCACCCTTCATGTATTATTATTTTCTTCATTTTTTATTATAGAAAAACTATATAAAAATCTATTCAACCACCTATTTTATCCACCTTGTAATCTTGTATGTGTGATGGATGAACTTCAAGAGCTTCAACTTTCAACCAACGACACACCACCAGTGGAAGAACTTCACATATGGACTTCTATCGAGACTTGAAATTATATTGCATTAGAACAAAATGAGCGATCACGCATTGGTATAAATTCGACGAAAAGTATTTTCCGATGGATGTGTACGTGCCAGTTCAAATCGAGTTCGTCACCCTGATATAAATTCAACCAAAAGTGTTAAAATGGCCAGGTTCATATGTGCCAACTCAAGTTCTTTTCAAATACTATCAAATGAGAGAGCACATACTTAAACCATGTAGTTTTTTTTATAATAGAATTTTGAGCGAAACCCTTGAAGGGTTCTTTATCCAACAGTATAGGGTGGAGGGCATGTCTTGAAATTCAAGTAATATTTTTGAAAATTGGGAGGAGCTCTGTCATTACATGGATGAGGGCACCCTTATCATAGATTTTGCTATTCCAGTTGTCTAAAAACACTTGCAATGTGAAATTTGATAAAAAAAAATACATGTCTAAGAACACAGGAAATATTGTCTTTAACAAATTAAGAAAAAAAAAAAAAAAAACGATCTACTACACTTTCATGTCTTAAAAAAAAAAATCCTCCAACTCTGCAATGGAACAACATATTATTTAGTGTTGGAAATGCATGACCTCTCTTCTCTTTTCAAGCCTGTGACAACAACTTTCTGAATTGTGATGGATGTTAATTTCACTATGTTACCAAATAAACAGGCCCATAGGCCTCAATAGCATGAGAGCTGTTAAGCTTTTCAAGACAAGTATATGGCATCTCATTCTCAGCTCTCTTTGTTGGGTTGAAAAGACTGGTGAGTGGCCCAGAAGTTGGACGCCAAAGCCTGCCTATGACTCCCCCTCCACTCCCGTTTATTGGACCCGAAACATGACCCCGCCTTGAACTGCGAATGTGACTGCTAATTTCCGCTTCCACACCAGACTCTTGCATGTTGTCTTCCTTTTTGTTAACTTTCCACCATGAAAACAAAGAATGTTTCCATGATTTCTTGTTCTTTTTCTCTTCTCCCAATCTGATCTTTCCAGCTTCTTTTCCATATGGTGATTCAACCTGGAAGTTTCCTTCTTTTCTTGCATGTTGTCTTGCTTCTTCCAAGAACTGATTCAAACTCAAAAAATAAATAAATAAATAAATTCTAACCAAAGTTACTTAATTGGTAGAATCAGTTGATGACCCTCTGTAGGATTCTCCTTTCCCCTTATCCTGATTATTTGGAAGTTAACAATGCATAAAGAAACATTTCTTCCGATGATATACGTAGTATTTTGTTTTTTGTTTTCCGAGCCCCAACATTGGAAGTTGGAAAATAGAGACGAGAAAGGGTAAAAAAAATTCAAGAGAAGAAGTGAAGGAAAAGTAAGAAAAACTAACAATTTTGTTTACCTTTGAAAAATCCACCTGGGGATCAAATACGTAACCATTGAAATCCCCCAACTCAGATTTTGGGTGCATGGGTGATTTCTTCATCTTTGTCTGAAACATCCACCACAAGAGTCAAAGAGGTAAGCAGAAGAGAATTAAAGCAAGAAGAGATGAGAGGACATTGGATTTATTTTCTGATCAAATTGAGTTGTTCAAATCATGTTGTCCCAAGGCCCAACCTTTTTGCTCCAAAATCTAATTCAAAACAGTTCAATCGATGCAAAAATAAATAAATAAATAAATAAAGATTTGGATAACAGTAAAGCAGAGAGAAATTAAAAAATGGAATTGAAATTCACAAATTTGTACCTTCGACATTATAAAGAGAGAGGAAAGAGAGAATCAAATCTCGTGTAAGTTGTAACCATTTCATTTCAACTTTATTCGAATTGGGATTTTGATTTAATACTTTATGGAGGAGGCCAAGGCCAAGGCCAACCACCCTATTAAACTGTAAATACAGAATAGGGAAACTTTTGGTTGTTGAAATGACAGTGAAAGCTCAAAAAAGACAGTGGCGTGAATGGGAAGGTGAGCACAGCGTTAACAATCAATGGACATATATCAAAGGGGAAGATGTAAAATAGAAGCAGAAATTCAGGCAGGCAGACAGACAAAAACTTTAAGAAAAGATAATAAAAAACAAATGAAGTGGAATGGAATAAAAAAGCTTCCCACCCAGATCAAACTTACCCAATAAGGAATAAGGGAAACTTCTGAGACAAAATGGAAGAAAAGCGAACCTTTTTTTAATTGATAAACTTTGCAGATTTGGGTTCTGTCCGAAGAAGTTGAAAAATGTCGTAAATTATAATTATGTTGTTGTTGTTGTTGCTGCAGACTGAGACTGCAGGGTGAGAAGAGGAGGAATCCGGTGTTTGTGGGCTATTGAATAAATAAATAAAATAAGGAACGTGATATTCGTTCTCTTTGTAATAATGAAGAAACAACCTGATCCAGCATCTTATGCGCCGCATGTTTCGGAGTCTCCGAGGCTCTTTTTGATTTTTGGAGGGAAATGCGAGCCCTGGACCCTGGTGGGGTGGGTCATTCCAGCTCACAGTTGTAGCAAGAGTACGTTCAAAGCACGTCAAACGATCTGACGGCCTCAAGCCCACCATAAGCTCTATTAAAGTGAGCATGCAGCTGTTGGATCGCCCTCCTAGCTTGCACCTGAAGATGGACAATCAGAAAGTTGATACCCTCATTTTAAGAAGTATTAATTCAATCATAAAAAGACAAAGTGAGAAATGAGACCTGATCAGCTAGCTTAGAAGAAGGGGGGCGCAAGGATATAAACCTACCATTTCATCAACTCCATTACAACTTTTTTCTTTTATATCCCCATAACCATTCCAATGGTGGATGTAAATATTTTTTTTTTTTTTGCATCAATGGTCCTCCAATAGCAGATGTAAAAATGGATGCAAAATACTTTAGAATGCAAAATTTTGATCCAAATTTGGACCTAATTTAACTTATTCCTAATTTTTTTTGTTTTTATAAATTCCAACATTGTCTCCATTTTTTATTGTAATATTCATTTTGTCCTTTTTCAAGATAGTTAAGTGTACCATTGGAGTACTTTGATTCAAATGGCTATCTATTTTTACTGTAGTTATGCAAAAAGAAAAAAAAAAATGAATTTAACTCTCCAAATTTACATTTTGTCATTGAAGATTCTCTCACCAACTTGACTAGCCTTAGTGGCTAGTTTTCCATTAAAATCTATTTTGAGGGAGAAGTATTTTGCACCTAATTTCATAATTCTTGAAAGTTTCGAAATTTTAATTGAAACCACATACTGTGAATGCTGTTGGCCATGTTGTTTAATTAAATACTTGCACTAAATAAAAACTCGTCGGATACTTCCTTGCTCTACTTATTTGGGATAAATTAACTAGAACTCACAAGCGCAATCATATCACATCATTTGTAGGTACTGCAGAACATAGTATTCTTATCCTCTGCTGGGAATTTTTCTTTTTGTTTTGTTTTGTTTTTTTTTTTTTCTTCAGTTAATTTTGAACATGGGATGTTAATAATGATGACGTTCAATCAACGTCTGAAGATGGCACCGCCTATTCCACCAAAAAAGGTCGGTCTTCAAACCTTTGAAATGAAAATGCCCAATTAGCTGCCTTTTTCTTTTCTTTTTTCCTATCAAGTAGAAACTTACCCTTGCTTCTATCTCAAGGCACTAAACCCAAATCTCCTAATATCAATAACTAAATATCTCTGTATTTTTTGATTTCACATGCTCGAATTCAAGATCCTAATCTCTTCTTTAAAAGCGATTATATACACAAGTAGTTTATTTCAATTGAGCAAAACTTTTAGGAACGTTTATTTCCATTAGTCACAATCACACATGTGACTGTCCTAGGGGTACACCGATCTTGTAATGCCCTTCGGCTTCCCGACTACATTTGCAGATGCCCCTATCTTCAAATCGCCAAAAGTACCCACAATATGCGGGTTGGAACTCCAAAAAAGAGCCACACGTCTTAAAAGTGATCCATCTTTCATCAACTTTGAAGATGCAACAAAATGCTTCCAACTGTCAAGCCACTGGGACTAGTCTAGTGGTGAGGGTGTAAGGAGAAAAGAGATAGAATTAGACTTACGTCGAGGGGTAAAATCCCTTCCATTGTAAACCAAAAAAAAAAAAATTTGCTTCAAACTGTCAGCCCATCCCTAAAAAGTAGTAAATTACTGGTCATCAAATATCATACCTCCACATAAAACACAATGCCATGGCCCACCGTCTGCCAAAGGGTAAAGAAATGTCATCTCAATGCATTGTCATGGTTTAAGGATTTTGGATTTTGGATTTTCTTCGGAGCACATGGTGGAATTTAAGAAAAGGAACACCAACTCACTGTACCAAACAGAAACTCCATATGGATGATTAAGATGATTAAGATGACATCACAAGTATGTAACATTTGGAGATATGACGACCAAACTGCCGACACAGTAAAACAGACGGAGTAACATCAGCTGAGAGAGATCAGACTGAGCCTCCTTCGATAGCACCACCATTCCCTATACAAGTTCTGTTAGATACAATGACAAACCTAAGCATTTAAAGGAGTTCCTCGCCATTGCAAAAGCTTCTACATCCACTAACCCTTGACTTTGGTGGGTGTCTAAGTATCAAGGTTGAAGCAGAGGCAGGGCCATTACAACGCCAAATATAGAAAACATCAACAGCAGCATCCAGGTTGGGAAGGACTGACTCCTGTTTTTTCTTGTGTCCTTCAGGGTTTCTACTCTTTGCCGCTCCTCTTGCATAGAATTGCCGAGTTTCTCCAACAGAGGTCTGGAATCTGCCTCTTGGGGTAGAGCTGGCGACACCTGCTCTGAAACAGGATGCTCAGAAAGCTGCTGCTGGTTATACTTCTCCACATACTCAGGAAACATTTTCCTGAATGTTGAGCTGTAATGAAGAAAAAATTGTTAGATTAAATTACAATTTGTGGGGAGGCCCCAACGCAATGAACACATTTAGAAGTAAAGAAAACTGTGCAGAGACTAACCCAATTAATAAACCCCCACCCAAACAAACACCCCTCCCCCCCACCATACACACACAAAAAAGAGTGCCTGGAAGCAGATGGTAAAAGGTGAAAATGGCATCGATTTGGGTTTGCCTTCCACCAACCAAAAATAGACAGGCTTCAAGTGTCACTGCCTATATTGGACTCTATGACTCTATGACTCTATGGTAGAAGCACACTAATCAGACAAACCAAGCAGTCCATGTAATGAGCACCCTATTTGAACAAACTACCATCCACATAGCCACAATTGACATAAAGTTCAGGCAGCCAATAAAAAAAAAAAAGGGAAACAAATTCTGGCAATAACCCACCCATGATTTACTCATAGGTTGGTCGCCATATGAAGTGGGCTTGAATACACACCTAGAACAGGAAAGAAAATCACAAATACAGCGTAGGTGTTGCAATGGACTTACTTTTTACAATTGAAAGCAAGCGAAGCCTTTGCCAGACGGCGTTTCTCAGCAGCAGTAGTTGTAACACTGCCAGTGGTAGGACTGTTGTCCATCTGCATGAGGAAAATGCATGCTCAGGCAAAGGAATCCTTGAAAATGATATAAAAATTTAAAATATGGTCCAAAAATATCAATTGAATAATGTTACTGTTTTAACTCCTAAGAATTAGAAAAGGTGTTGTTTGATTCTGATTTCTAGCTTAAAAGAATTTAGTTTTAAGGGTTTTGAGCAATAATCTGGAACACATGGCGGCTTAGGCCCCATTTTGCTGGAAAAACAGCTCCTTCCTGTTTGGGGTCAAAAACAGCAGGAATACTAATATGAATGTGGGACGTCCAACTGTGGACAAAGCTTCATAGTATGATTAGTGGAGAAAAAAAATTCATTTGGAACAAACCAACAATCCTTTTTCCTCGCAAGTTTAAAACCAAACCCTCTGGAATGGAAAATTGAGGTAAGTATCAAAGAGACATGAGCAATCCAATGGCTAAAACCAGTGGATCAATCCACAGTCAGGCCAATGCAAAACCGGATGCCTGTACTTTGTAATGATTTGTCTATTGGACTGTATGGGCTCCTTTGGCATGAGGTTTGAGTAGTGTTTCCTAACAGAATTGAAAATAATAATAATAAAAAATTGTATTATTAATCTCTCCATTGGTTTGGTGGTAGGAAAAGTTCAAATGTTAAGACAAATAGTTCACACCTAAAGAAACTTAAGGTGGGGAAAAAATCTCCAAAATTTGTCACAGTAACTATGTGGTGGTGGTGGTGGTGGTTGCAGAGAGAGGGGGGCAGGGGGGGGGAACTCACCCTGACTGGCATTATCTTTCATCTATTCAGTGTTTTCAGAAAATATGATAATAAATTTTTTCTTAAAACAAAAGGTGCAAGAAAAATACAAGGTAACTTGAATATTTTCTCCCTTCATACAAATGAAATTAGAATCATCTACCATCTCATGAACTCACCCAAGATTACAAGAAACTAAAGTAGATATTTACCAACTGGTTTTAACAAAATCCCAAGCACAAAGACTTATCACCAAGTAAGGGTTTTTTCTATTAGTATATGGTTTACTAAATTTCAATGTTATAAAGGATATTAGGATTAGAAAGGATATGTGTCATAATTATCAAGCATTAAGAAAATATTATCACCATGTGTAACTACATCAAGATTGAAGATTCTAATTTAACTTAAGCCTAAAAAAGAAAAGTGCATTAAGTGGTTGAAGTTCTGTGATAAAATATAGTTTTATTATAAGTAATTCAAAATTTCTCATGAAAGGCCCTTGGTTCAAGTGGCCAAATAACATCACTCTCATGCATGAGGTTCTGGGATATGGGCCCAGCAAGCGTCAGTGAAAAAGAGGGAGGGGGTGTTTGGGGTTGGGGAAGGTACCCCCTATTGTGTAGCCCATCATGACAGAAAAAGAGGGAGGGGTGTTTGGGGTTGGGGAAGGGCTACCCCTTATTGTGTAGCTCGCCAGAACATCCTCAGTGACTTACCGAAGAGAAGTATTTCTCATTTTATGACATGCTCATTAAATGTATTTGATAGAAAATAACAGAGAAAGGTATTTTTAAAAAAGTAAAGAACAACCATAGTAAATGGAACTAGACTTATAAAGTAACTAGAATACAAGAGAGCCACAATTAACTCACCATGAATGACAGAAGCCCTGTAAGTATACTGCATTTATGACATATAAACAAGTTAGTTCAAGGGGCCAAGAGGTGTATAAACTATAACTGTATTTCTTATATCAATCGCAACTCGTTAACTGGCAAAATAAAGTAACTATATAAAAGAATATCATAAAGTAAAAAATGATACTTTCAAAATCTTGAATGTCTAACCTCGACACAGACCACATTGGGTTCCAACTTTCTGGATGAACTGGAAAATGACATAGTAGGATGCAAAGGAATTCAGTTATCAGAAATAAGTATAAAATAATTCTCTATAAGATAAAATGCCAAAAGACTTACAATCACTCATAGATAAGCAGATTTTCTTTTGGGTCATAAACCGTCCATTGGGAGTGGTCATGCTAAAGGTAAGGAAAACGTTAATAAAAATTAAAAGTAACCAAGTGAATACATTTAAAAAACACAAAAACAAAAAACAAACAAACGACACTGAAGTAATAGAATATATCTAGAACAAAGTTATGCAACCGCATGGTACCTGATCCCTGGGGGTTTATATGGATACTCTGGAGGAAATTTAATTTTTCCGTAATAATAACCACCTTAACATTATATCAGCAGAAGAATTTCATAAGTAAAACCAAATAAAATAAGCCTCGGAGTCAGAGAAAAGCCAGATAATCATAAATTCAATCCAACAAAGGACTAGTATGTTCAGCACCCAGTAACAAACCAATCACAAACCTGCAAAAGGTGTTCCTTCACTCCCCTCCAACACATAATCTGAAACATCAAAGTTTGAAGTATAAAATCAAGGTTACAAACACCCATTGTAGTTACTAAAAAGTAGATGAGAACAGAAGAAGAAGAAGAAATTGAATGCCATAGAAAGATATGTTACATGAATATATCCCCCAACAACCAAATGAAGACAGACTAAAGGATCAATAACATTTTCAAGTTCAAACATGTTATACCTCGGGAACCTAGGGTAAATAAATTGACAATTTATCATTATAGTCTTGCCATGAAAATCTTGAAATCACAATATTAAGACACGGCTCTTCATCCTCGTAAACGATGCAATTTTAAGGTAAAGAAATTCAAATATACCGTTAGCCACCCTATTCACCCACTATAGGTAGAAAAAAATTTATACTCGTAGTAGTAAGGTTTTGTTGAATGCCAAAATGTCATCAAAAGTCACGCATTTTAGAACAAAGATAAATGGAAGGACAGCCTGAATCATGAGATTGATCTCGCTATGCGAATTATACATTTATACTTCAGCTTTTATAAAACTTTTAACATTTCACACACACATCCTACATACTCCTTTAAATTTAAAGAAGCTCTGAAGTGCAATTGGAAAAAAAAAATTGAAAAAAAAAAAAGAGGGTCAATAGCCTTCATCTCTGGAATAGAATCTCTGGCATAGACAACTAATAATTGGAGATTTGTATTTTCCACAAACCACATCATAATATATGGTTGCTTCATAACTGATACAAGAGCATATCAGTTGATACATGCCATGGTAGCAGCCATTAAAAGCAAGTGTCTGCACTACTGTAAGACCAGACACTGGCTATGTAATCATACTATCATGTATTATTCTTTATCAGCCAGACGGAACTAACACATAGGACAACCTTCACCCCGTAAAAAAACAGTATAGTTATTAAACCATCATTGCCAAATCAGTCACCGCAGTCTCCAAATTAGCAAAAGATTGACTCATTCAGTGAGAGTTACTGTTTTACTTGCAAGTTGCAAGTTGCATATATCAACCACCAGCCCCACTGTTTCAATATTGTTGCAGAATGTGCTTCCAGCCAATAACACCAAACCCTAATCTGTACAAGATAATGTGGAAAAAAAAATAATTGAAGAAAAAAAATAAAGATTTAAAGGCTGCTTACGCCACTCAAGAATGTCATTTGGGGAAGGACGAGCCACGACATGGGAAACTGGTTCCTACAAGTTCACAGAAAACACATTAACAGCGTACAGAACACACAAACAGCAAGAACTTCCAGCTTATCCAAAAAACATATCATAATTTTATGCTATTGAAAATATACGGCCAACACGATCCAGCCAAAAAAGCAAAACAATAGGGGAAATCGAACTTTTTCTCATTTATCAATGTAAAGTCTGATAAATATATTTATATATCAACTAGAAGGTACACTACACAACCATATCACAATATCTATACTACTTATAAAAGGCTGAATATGAGAAAAACTTTTGATTCATGAAAATGCCCTTATAGATTTTCTTAATGGCCAAAATACCCTTTGTAACTCTAGCATATTAATGTTTATCTATCAACTCTTCACCTTCAGATTAAACGTATATTCATCAACAAACAATCCATCTTCATCTTTTGATTCAACTTCTTCATCTTCCATTTATCTAATTGAAGGTTATTGAATCATTGATATCTTAGCAACTACTTTGGCTACAACTTCATCTTCCCTTCATCTTCCATTTCAATTATAATAATTTCTGTTTAATAAGATGATTTTCTCATTATCTCCTTCACCTTCCCTTCGAATTTATTCCCTAACTCCTAGCTGCAAGGCCTCTTCTGTCCATAAAACCACACCCCATTTATCTCTGCGTCCATATATTATGACCTCTTCTTATTACATTCCAAAAGCTTGGGTTTGATCAGGTTGTACCATATTACTAAAGCTGCCCAAATTCAAGTGAGTTTTTTTTTTTTTTGCTATTCAAAACATGCTCTTATTCTATATTATATATCAAATATATGTTGGATTCAGTTTTTTAATTTATGTTTTTCTCATACTATATTCAATCTCTATATTGGTATTATTATATTGTCATCTTAGTATTTGTGTTCAATCTTAGTGTGTTTATTAAAAGAATGCATTGTATTTATATCCTATGTTTGATTTGTAATTTATATTCTTCGAACACTTGGTGTTCGATACATTTACTAAGTTATTGTTTTTTCAAAGTTGGCTATTACTATGAATTTCTAAATCGAAAAATTTATTTAGATGGGGTTTTTATTGTATAAGTGAACATAAATTCCCCTTTTTTTTCAACATTTTGATATTCCAGTATATGGACACTATACCAGTGGGTTGTCTACTAGGCTTGCTGGTTGCAGATTTCAGTGTCTAGGCATGTTGGACCTCACTTTACTGTTGGTTGGGATAACAAGTGTCCTTAAAATATTTGTAGGCCAATTGAGGCACCTTGACATATTGATTAAAATTTTAATCAAACACACACTGACATTTAATTTAGAGCTCCCTATAGAGTTAATTGAAGAAAGTGGTCCCATCTCCTTAGGCAATATTAGCTTCCCAGAAGGTTTCTAATATTTAAGAAGATAAGAACAACATGTACATACCTGTGAAAGGAAGGATTATAATAAATTTTGAATATTTTTTCTAAATCAAAACTAAGGACTTAAAGTGACACTAGTTTTGAATTTTTATAAGGTAAAATGTTGGCTAAAATAGGTCCTTGGACCCCATCCAAAAGGAAAGAATGCTATCTATGAGATGCCTTTGAAACTCTTTCAGCAAATCTCTCCGATCCACTAATTTCGAATTTTTAGGTGACATAGCATCAACTCGGCCAGAAGGTAGACACCTCCTATCTTAGGTTTCTTGTAAGCATGTTGATATTATACAATCATAGGTAGATATAATCTTAGGACTACATAAAGTATTATTAGTACTTGTAGGAAAATAATCTTTAATTTAGCCTGGGATAATGTTCTATTATTATATGCACTTGGTGCAGTGCTTGGAATATGGCGAATTTGAGTTAAATTCAATGTATTCATAACCAGAATAGAATTGGGAATTTTTTGAAAGAAGATAAAATTAAGTACATTGTTGACACCAACAAAAGAGTAGGAAGGTGTGTTCTCTTTAGCAGTAGTATGGAATTTATACAATAAGCATTGATAGATATTTATAACTATATATATATATATATATATATATATATATATATAGAGAGAGAGAGAGAGAGAGAGAGAGAGAGATGATCCATTAACGTTCGGACCTTAAGCTTAATTTAAGGTCCATTTTTCACTAGGATTGATATTTTGAAAAACCGACCGTTGAATTAGATAATCTTCTAACGTATGTCATGTTTGCCAAAAATCACAGTGATTCAACGGTCGGTTTTCAAGATACAGACTGTTAAACAGTTGTTACAGCATCCAATGGTAAATACTGTTAGAGTGTTTCACAGACTGTATTTTGAAAACCGATTGTTGGATCACTGTAATTTTTTACAGGCATAACATACATAAGAAGATTATCTAATCTAACGGTTGGTTTTTCAAAATAACATCGCCTGTGTGAGAAATGGTGAGTCGACCTTAATGGATCAAGTTTTTGTGTGTGTGTGTGTGTGTGTGTGTGTGAGAGAGAGAGAGACAGGATCCCATGACACAATTTTTACTCTTAATTTAACACGCGGTTTGCAAAACCAAGCGTGAGATAAGTATTTTGAGAAACCGACCGTTGGATTAGATATTCTGCTTATATACGCTATGTATGTCAAAAATCACATTGATCCGACGGTTAGTTTTTTCAGAAAACCAACAGTGACAATTTCACATAAATTTTTACAGTTTATTTTAAAACTAAGATATTTTTTAAAAAGTAGCCGTTGGTCAATGTGATTTTTGATATATATGATGTGCATAAGCAGAATATATAATCCAACAATCGGTTTCTCAAAAGACATATTCCACGCTGGGTTTTGCAAACCGCGTGTCAAATTAGGAGTAAAAACTATGTGTCAAGGGATCCTGACCCTATATATATATATATATATATATTTGCATTATAGGTTGAAGAATAATATTGAAACTTTAACTAGGTGAAAGGCTTTATAATAAAGGTTAGGAAACTTGTTCAGAATTCCTCTTCTGTAGATGGGTATAAAATTGCATGGAAAGGGGTTCGTCTAGCTCTATCGTATTAATAGTTTTGAAGCATTTGGAGGAACATGTTGATTGTTTTAGAACAATGTAATCTTGAAGCATTTTGAATAGTAGAGTTTTAACTATTGTTGAGCTATTATAATTTTGAAGCATTTTAAAGGGCAAGTGTTTATAGGTTTTTAAATATTGATAGTATTGGAGCATTTTGAATGATTTGGTTTTTATTGGTAGTCTAATTGTAATGGATAAATGTTGTTAATGGTCTTGTGACATCTTGAAAAATTATAAAATAAACTTAAATATAAAAATAATTTCACGTGCAACGCACGTGTGCACTAACTATTTACAAAAAAGCCAAAATCAACAGGATAACAATCCAAGCAGTTGCAGGTGGACCAATTAGAGAAGAAGAGGGGAATTAGATTGGAGGATTTGCATTCACTAATGGTCATTGCACAAATGATAGGGCTCTACGCTGGGCATGCTACCACCTATGAAAATGCACAACGTAGAACCACCATGTTAATAAGACTACTAGCAGGAAGGGCTAAGATAGCATAAAACTTTGATGGTGAATGGCCAAAGTAGTTAGCTCTTTTCTGCCATTAAGAACCTTACCTGTAATTTTCCCCCTTTTATTCGCCACATAGGTAAGATGTATGCATATGCACTTAATACGATTGCGCATCATAGAGACACAAATTCCATGCAGCACCATGAAAAATTACAGAAAACAAAACTGAACTACCATAGTTTATCGTTAAAAGATACACATTCTACTTTCTACATGAATAAAAAGTGATTCTAATACTACAAATTCAAGCATGAAAAAGAAGGGGAAAAAGAAATTGAAGTACATAAAATGAAATGACCGTGACAAATTTAAGATAAAATAAAAATAAATCCAATGTTCACTTCAAAGGCTCAAGCATCAATAAACTGATAATTATTAACAAGATTAAAGAAGGAAAAAGAGGAAAACATACTTTACACAGTGCTCTATATTCCTTTTGAAGGCGCTTGACACATGATTTCTCTGCCATCTTACAGCTTACAAACGGTAATCGAACAAAAGATGAAGCCCTAGGTTGTTCCTTTGTTGCTTACTACTTGTTTTGACCACCAAAGCTACAATATTTAGGCAGGTAAACATAAAAACAAGGTAAAATGTGAAATCATTTGATAAGTCACATTAAAAATTTCCAAGAAATCTGTGAAACAAAAAATCTCTATAGAATAAAAGATAAGTCCATTAATCATATTAACAGAACAGATAACATTTTAGTTCTGAAAACAAATGTGTCTTGAATTTCGTGAAGAAGTAAATGAGTCAAAGCAATTCTAGAGAGAATTAGACAACTACAAGTGTACAAATGAATATAAAAATTGAAAAGCTAATAAAGGAAACGAAGCATGACATGGTCGTGACACTGAAACGCTGTCCAACAAGCATACATTCCCATGGAAATAATATATTATATAACAGGAATTTCCTTGTTATAAAGCTTGGTATTCACTTCACAAAGATTTGTACCAGGGAAGATGTTAAATCCAACAGAATCTATCTATGATTATAAATTTCAAAATTTAAAGCTCCTTCCAATTAACATCGACCAAGTCAACCCCAAAAATGAAAAATAAGGGATGCAGAGGTATTACAACAACGGAGACAGGCAGTTGAAATGTTGCAGCTTTCTGAACAGCTCGTGCAAAATATGGAGGAATTTGATGGTAGTTTCAGAAATCCTCGGAAAAATGTATAATCCCAAAGGTCAGATGATTCTTGAATGCATGCATATTATGAATTGCTGAAACTTCAGGCGGAGTAAAAGAGCTCAGAAGCCCCCACGTAATATTCCAAAACGTGCATGGAAGCGCCCAGTAAACAAAGTCATAAATAACAAGCGTTTCAAGCAGCAGAGAGCAAAAAATTAGTTGTGACTTTGTTTCCCAGACGGAGGGGAGAAAAAATCTTCATCAAGACCTCCCTGTCCCCGTGTCCTTGTAACTGATGTATGAGGCTCAAAGATTTTAATGTGAGATAGAATAATTTTAGAAACTGCAAATTGCGACTTTGATTTGGTAGACAACAACAAAATGGAGAGCTTCATAACCTAGGGCAGTAAATTTACAAACCCTATTTGAACCAGAGATTCTTCTCTCATGGACAGCAAAACAACACTGTTTGGAATCAGCTTTTTCTGAGTCACATCATTAATCCAAAACACAACATTGTTTTCCATCGCTTGGATTTCAATTTCATTATTATTCTTCACTAAATATCCAAACTTGGCGTCCAATCGCAAGGTTTTCACCATGTTTGACAAATTACGAGAAGTCTATACATGATCCACCGTGAAAGACTGAGGAGTTTATAATGGCCCAGATCCAAATCGTTCTTCAACGACACAAACGAGGAATTTAGGAAATCAAATATGCATAATTTATACAAACAAATAAAATTTTAAAATTCTGAAAGGACAGGTTTTCTCATCATCCAAACAGACAGAGATTTAATAACGGAAAAGAAAAAATAAATAAAAGGTGGATACCTGAGATCGCTTTATTTCGCGGCTAAGACGATTGAGGAGTTGATTAAGAGAAGAAGAGCGTGAAATGGGATGGTGGATTAGGGAATTGGGGGAGTTCAAAAAGAGGCAGTCGGTGATATTTGCGTTGAGTTGGCACCAAAGTGCGAAGAGAGAAGAGAGAAGAGAGAAGAGAGAGGGCTTTGTTTCCGATGTTTATATCGTAACTCCGCCTGCACCCCCTTTTTGGGTTTTTTTTTCCCTGTGTGGGTTTTTGTGTGTGGTTTCCGAGAGTTGGAATTTAGATTTGAGACGGACAGTGACTTTCGTTCTTATATCCGGCTTTTACTTAAATACTATTTCAAAGACAGTATCGACCCTATGAAACTCTTGTTCTAAACAAGATACTGTGAGTGCAATAAAAGGGCAGTTCCGACTTTTGCTACATTCAAAGACATTTTTTATTTTATTTTTCCTTTCCTAATGATAGAAAGCTACCGTATTCAGTATTCACAACCTTCTTATGTCCATTGTTGGAACATGATATGATATGATTTGTAACCCTATTTATATGAAATGCAATAAAATAAAATAAATAATTTTCTGGTATATAAATGGATATGAATATACTTTTAAATATTTGAATCCAAAAATCCTCCAATCAAAATAGGAATACATGCCACTATATCAATATGTCATTGATTGCAATTAAAATTCCTATCCCATTCTTGCCACATAATTACTTTAATTTTATCATAACTTATGGACACTACAACGTGGGTTCAATTATTTAAATAATTAGCCAAGAAACAAAAAATGACAGTCTTAAAAATTGTTTGATAAATAAAAAAGCTTGACCTACTAAAAATTAAATGAATTTTACTGACTTTTATTTCACAATTATTTGATATAAGTCATCTTTTTATGTAAATTTATTCAACTTTGTACATAATATTTAAATATAAGTATTTTCAAACCACTCGATTCATTAAAAAAAAAAAAAAACACGATTTTTAATAGTAGGAGAGTTGACCTTAATCTAATTATGTTTTGAGAATTTTCAAAAGAGTCATTAGAAGTTAGAATCAATGACTTTGAAGTCTTTTAACATTGGGTAGGCACCAAAAGAAATTTCGCTTTAGAAACACCAAGAAATAAAAATTTCTTACTCCCAAGAAGGGTAGATTTAATATGGGAAGAAAGTAATGGCATCCAAGGATAGAAAGGTTTATGTGAGTAATATTATAGAAGAATTGTGGGCATTTCTGTAACTGTAAAGTGGGAGGAAGCTAGCGAGTATTACTGTATTAGGACATGTCGAGCAGTTTCTTAATAATAGTTTTTAGCTGGGTTAGGTGGGAGTGTCATTTGTCTATTCTGAAGTTATGACTGGCCAAGAAAGAAAATGAGGTCCAAGGAGATGAGGGAGGACCCAACCCCCAAACTCTACTGACAAGGACATTACACAAGAATTGGAGACTCGAACGAACGAACGAACGAACGTGGGCACATACCAAAAACAAATCCCCCCCACCCCTATATATACGTTTGCCAAATTCAAGAAAGTGGGCCAACTCGTCTAGATTGGTTTCAAGTGTCAAGTTTGAAGCGTGTGAATCAATATTTCTGCTGCTACCCAGGGGCCAGGCAGCTACACAATTAAACTCATCGCGTCTCGAAGTTCCATACATATAAATTCTTTCATTTTTCAGTACATCTCATATCTATCTTCAATTCTTCATACTGCCAAACTGAGCCCTGGTATGTATGGCCTTTTGCTGTTTCGCATGTGACAACGCAAAATGACATTTCTTAAAGAAAGGAGATACTACTCCTCTTGTGCAACTTATGGACCTAAATGAACTCTCTCTGCCACTCAGTCTTCTAATCCCAAAAATCTCTCTTTTAAAAATAAATAGCCTAAATCTAAACTCACACCTCAACAGAGTTCTACTTTTGAGGCCATTGCCTTGGTTTGAAGCCTGTTGTGAAGGGCTTAAATTTTAAATTTAAACACTATTCTATAAAATATAAAATATGTTGATGGACAGAAGGAGGAGATGGCCAATATTTTATAAAATATCAACCAATCCCCCTTTGGCTCCGCCCAAAAGAACACGTGCCTTATCACATGACCCCTCTGAAATTTATGTCACCAAATCTCAAGGTCAGAGTCACAACATGGAACAGTCAAAGATGCATCACATGATCCCACTTGCATCAGATCTCCCATTAGGTTTTTAAACTATCAAGTTATATATAAATTAAAGACAAACCCATCTCTCACCTCCTCCCCATCATAAGCTTTGACAGCCATTTTCACTCACTCAGCAGTTAGCAGTTTAGCATCTCCACCACCACCACTTTTAGGTCAGCTGGAAGAGAATAAGACAACCATGAAGAACAACTCTAGAGCACTGTCTGCCCTTGCTCTCGTGCTTGCACTAATTCTACCTTTCTGGCCAAACGCAACCCAAGGGAAGGGACTTTCATCCACACAACTGCCTTCCTCTTCTGTATCAACCACAGCTTCATCTTCTCAAGCTCTCAAAGATTTGCAGGCAGACAAGAAAAGTCCTTTTAAGCAGGTGGACTCTAGCTTTCGGCAAATACCTCCAAGCACTTCGAATCCCATCCAGAACAAGTAACTTCTGTTACCAACAGTATCAAGCCTTTCCGCCATTAGAAGCTTCCCCATAATTGACTTCAGATACACTGTTTTTGTCTGTGTTCAACCCTCCATTAGATGGCTCAAGCAAATACCAAGATCTCTACATTTATTAGAATTCTTTTTTCATACATTATTACATCGTTTGCTGGTGTAGAGTAGTGTTTAGTTTCTAGTTTTCTGCAAAAGCCACATGTACTGCAATTTATAATGCATTTATAATTTAGAAACTTCAAGACTCAATTTCTGCATTAATTTGTAAATTTATTGTTTTTTAAAAGTGGAAATAGAATAATTTCCAACTCTGTTACCAAACAACTACCATCCTAAACCAAAAAACCTCTTCAAAAGCTTCTCATCTGAAAGAACAAGAACACAAACTAAACAAAACAACAAGAGTAATTTGCAGCTTTCAGTCAAATAGTACAAAAGTAAGAGAAAAACAATGAAAACAAAATCTTGACAATCCACATCTTCTCACCCTTTCAACTTCCTTTTAAAAGGTTTCGACGCCCCATCCTTCCGGCACCGTTTCTTCTCTATCTTGTTACCAGATTGGGATGCTTTCTGATTCTCAAAAACATTTTCTGTTGTTTTACCTGCTATGGCGGCATTCTCATTTCCATTAGATTTTTTTTGCTTCAACATTTCGCTTTTCCTTTTTTCCTTTTTGGAACATCACCACCCATGGCATGTTTTGTAAATTTCTCACTGCCCTGTTCTGCTCTTTCTGGATGGCGCTTAAGGCCTGAAATGCCCAACTTGGACACTGAAACTTCACGAGTTGCATTTCGGGAACCAAATGATGGTGCAGCAGAAGCAGCCAGACAATGGTCAATCTCTTTCCTCATCATCTTTAATTTTGTTCGGTCTGATGTGCAATCAGAAGTCTCGGCAAGAAAATTGCCATATTTGGATGTTTTGGTTTCTTTAGACCCAAATGAAGCATAAAATTCTTTGTAAGCAGATTGTTTTGATGATTGTTTCAACCTCCACTGATCAGGTCGTGTAGCAAATCTGACATTACAAAGCAAATGAAAAAACAAATAAAGATAAAAAAGAACAGTGAGCTGCCAAATGATGCTAAAACATCATACCAAAAGCATTAAAATAGTTGTGTATATGCACACATGGCATGCACAGGAAGTGAACCGTATTACATCATAATTTTTTATGTCAGCTAATTGAGCTAGATGCAAGGCAGTGCAAAGATTATTGTTATTTTTTTGCAATAGGATTACAAGTTTAAGATTTGAACCGGTCCATGATTCATGAATGACCTCCAAAACTCATGTAGTCATTAATCGAGGTTTTAGTTGACATAATGGTACTCTCAAAGTACCTAGTCAGGGGTCTGAAGATTCAATTTAAGCCTTAGCTAGGTCCATTGCAATCAGAAAACTTTTCTACAAGTTGACCAATTTTCCAAACACTGCAAGAACCAGGTAATCCTTGATTGATTGCCCAGGAGACAACCTCTAAAGTCCATAGAGAAGCTACACAGCTATACAGTATGTCAAAAGTGATAATAGATAGCCAATAGCTTACCCATCAACATCTAGTCTTCTCAAGAGATGAGGGCCCTGCTTTGTCTTGGAGAGCTCAGACCGCACAGCTAATAACTCAGCAACTATGATCTCTCTTAGAGACACATTACTGACAGTGAAGCACTTTTCAACTGTAAATGAACTTGACGGGCGCATTGAAAGGTCTCCGAAATGGCCTCGTAACCTTTAATCAATAGAAAGAAAAAAAAATTAGAAATGTCCTCGTAACCTTTAACCAATAGAAAGGGAAAAAAAAAAAAAAAAAAGAATATACACAACAGCATATAGAACTTCTTCTATAATCTTGAAAATAAAACATTCAAATTAGGATAAAGATGGACTCATGCAGCCAACCCCAAGTAGTTGGGATTCGGACTTTGTTAAGCAATGGAATACATACATGATGAGAAATTTTAATAGCAGATCATTAAAAAATATTGTTTGGTCAAAGTACTTTCAATGATATTGCATTGTATCAAAGGGAAGAAAACAAGCTGACATACTTCACAACTAAATTGCGCTTATGTTTCGCAGAACTATTTGAACTAAGAAATGCTTCAACAACACGTGCTCCCCTTGCGTCTTTTGCCGCTTCAAGAACATGCTTGGCTTCCATGGACGTAATACTATTGATATAAGGCTGGATAAATTCCTGCAAAACAGAATTGCATGACATGGTAAACTAGTATACATAGAAATAAAACCACAATGCATGAAATGTAGAGACAAGTTAACCTGAGTAACAAGCTCCAAACTGTTGAAATCCCATAACGGATTGAAACCAACATGAATACCAATTGCAGTATTATATGTTTGAGGAATTGCATATAAAAAAGGTGACGACAAGCTGAAGACACAGGTAATATATGTGTGGCACACTCGGTATGATTAATTCCAGGAAAAAAAAAAAAACATCTTATTCGAATATACAGCCTGCACTGATAATACTCAAATATGGAATTGCTCCTCACCAGTGATTGTAAATTTTTTTAGTAGAAAAGCCAAAAGGATAGTACAGAAAAGAAAAGAGATGATAATAAGGTTACCCTAACACCATCACTAAAACAAAAAATAAGAAATTCATTTTTATTTTATTTTTTTAATCTTTATCAAATGGCCAGAGCCCTATATTACTGGTGGCAAGAAGTTCAATATGAAACAATTACATTCTTTAGTTGATTCCAGCAGAATAAACTGAGACTGATACTTAAAAGGTTTTAATGACCAGAGTCGACATAATACAACTGAAACAGAAGTTTTTAATGGCCATAATTGGGCCCATTGCACAGTATAGGACAGCCCAGTTGGCACAGAAACAAAGCACCAGATAATTCAGCATGATCCAATTTCTCACAATTAAAAAACATATTCTTTCCATTGCCAATCCCAGCAAGTTTAATCACCAATAACAGCACCAGAAGCTCAACATGATTTTCATAATGGGAAATGAAAAATGAACGGAGAATAACATAGAGGAAAAGATTTCCTCTCCAAAAGCAAAAGTAATGGTGGTGAAGGAACAAAAGCAAAAGTACAACACTCCACATAACAGATAAATAGGCATGTCATCCCTAAATACATTATACTTGACAATGGATGAGTTGTATTCATAGTTACCAACTCTGATATTGAGGGAACGATGAACTGCCATAAAAATAAAAAGAACAGGCTAAACCAATACAAATGCAAGAAAGAACACATACACTTGGATTTCGAAAAACTGCCTGCAGAATCAGAGAACCCATAACATGCATCTTAACACCGTTTTCCCAGATCCAATTGGACTTATCTTCACAGCAAAAGTAACTTTCAAGAAATAAAATTCGAGGAACAATGCTTCTGGGAGATTCATTCGCGGGACATACAGCAGCAGCAAGGGCCTGACAACACTGTTGAACAAGCAATGAACATAAAACCATGTTTGTTCAAGGTTTGAATCCATGATTAGAATGAAAATTTGGTCCAAAGGTAATAGCTTCCAGTTACCAATTTTATAATCAATAGTTGTATTTGCACATCTTAGTTAGAACACAATTTGTTCTTTGATTGCAAGATTAACTATTTCAGAATTTCAAATACATTAATTTTTAGAAGAAACATAGCAAATATAAAAGGAATTTCTTCTGAGTTACAAACCTTATGTTCAAGGGTATGAAGCCTTTGACTTGTCGCGATAAGAGAAGCGATAACTCCTGACCTTCCCATTCCAAGAAGATCCTTAAATTTTGGACCAAGTTCCTCCCAGATCAACTCCATCTAGCATGCAAAATGAAAGAAAATGTTTTATGAAAATAAAACTCATTATTACGTGCAAGAACATATTATACCCCATCCATACCAAGATAGCTGAAAATAGAAAATTTTGTAGGAGCATATTTGCATGCAAACAATATTAAACTAATATATAATTCAATCTCTCACTTATATTACGACAGGTATTGTGAAACAGAAATTTGCTAAAATTTGTTAAGCAGAACAAGGCACAAGTGTCCACAAACAATAGAATGTCACAGCACATACTTGATCTTTCCACCGTGCATGAGAAACTAATGCTTGGACAACAAAGTTCCCGCAATGATCAGATGAAAGCTCAAACAATGAATTCCTGAAAACTTTAGTGAACAAATTGTTGTACAAGGTTTCAGGAGCCACTTCCAAAATGACCTGAAAATGTTGCACTAAAATAGATTAAATAAGAACTTAACAGAAGCTACAAACAGAAATCATGTGATTATAAAATATAAACTAGTTTTGAATGCACAAGAACTTAACTACTTATAATATGATGGGTCTTCTGAACTATTATATCAGAAAAAAGTATGAATGTAAGGAGAATATGAAAAAACTATGGTAATGAGATATTTGTTTTGCAGGGTTAACAGGTAAAAAATGGAGGTTAATATTGTCAAGTGGTCATTGGAAATGTCTGAATGAGTTGGTTTTCGTAGAAAAAGGTCAATGTTTCTTCTGTTATTGTTGTAGTAAATTGCATCAGGTTTTATAAGAAATTGCTTGAGCATCCAAGCTGGTAGAAATGATTGCAAGCAAAATTTACAATCTTTATAAAGAAATGAAGATTTGTTTCTTCTTTATAATGTTTTATTTTCATTGAGATACAATGTTCTCTTTTTATACCAAGTAACATGTATCAGAGCAAAATTGAATCATTTTTGTCCCTGTCATCTGTTGATTATGAATCATGCAAACAGCCATACATGAATAAGAAACTATTGCCTTCAAAAAACAAAACAAAGAAACAAAAATTTGATGTTGGAGAGATTAAAGAGGTGATCTAGCAATTTGCTAAACAAGACCGAGGCACTCTTGGATAAGTTGATGCTGGAAAGTTTCAGTTGAGAGCAATTTTGGAAATGGAAATGGAAAGTGTGAGGAGAAGGACAAGTGGATGGAAGAACTTATCTTTCCAAAGGGAGTAAATTGACTTTGACAACAGCTTCAAAGGGCTTTCTGTGTACAGGGTCATGAGTTCGAATATCACGCTAGTGACTAGGACTCCATTTGTAATCCTAGAGAGGGGTGCTCATGGGTAAATAGCCATGGGCATCCGATAAGAAGATATATATTTACATGTGTATATATACATGCATTTATATGCCCACCAACACGACTTAATATGCAGTGATAAACACGAGTGATAAATATAGAAAATAACTATTGGGGACAAGACACATAACAAATATGGTTCAACCCCATGGATAGGCCACTCCTCACTTACCTCCCTTGAAGGAATGTATGCAATTTCTATCAAAGCAGCAACAAAGACAAGTGCTCATTTAAAAAATATAAACTCGGAACAAAATAAATAAAATGCTAATATGGCTCAACCCTATTGATGGACCACTCACCTCCATTAGATGGCTATATGCAGTTTCTTTCATTAAATCTACAATATCTCGCACTACAATTATTTCTAAAACATCCCCCTCATCAGTATTTTCTTTATTGCAGCCAAGAAGGATTGGAATCATATGCAGCAACTCTTGATCATGTCCCACAAGCAACTTCAAAGCCGTCTGCCAAAAGGAAAAACTTAAGATGAAATTTTGATTCACAAACTAAAACCTTGTCAGACACACAGAGAAAGTTATGATTGTTGAGGATATGAACATACTCATCTACCATGATAAAAATTCAGGGCACGTAAAGAGGCTGCCTCACACACAGACAAACATTTTAAAAAAAAAAAACCCTTATAATCCAGTAATCCACCCATCCCATCCCTAACAAACCACCACTCTTCAGCACTAGTCATTAAAGCACTGTGACAAATACTATAAATGGTCAAAGAACTATTCTCTTTATAATAATAGTAATAAAGAGAAAAGTCGTTGAACACCAAATAATAATAATAATAGTAGTAATTGATGTCCACTTCGTCGATTACAGAAAAGATTTTGACTATTCAGACCCAGGTCCTCAATATATCTGACCCAGGATTCAAGTTCATTACTAATAGCTTAATCTTTGTATTTATACAGTGTATCTAAAGGCTCGTCTTCCAAGCTAGTCAAGGCATGACAAATGGAGATCTAATCCATAATACAATGATTGGCTCAGTTACATTGTGACTATCCTTAGTCTGAAGTTGGAAATAAAATAATAAAGAGGTAAAAAGCATTGGAAACATGCCTGCAGAACCAAACTGCTGTACTGATCAACTTGCAGGATTGCAATGTCTTTTCGGGTACATTTTAACATCTCAAATATAAGAAATTTAAGTAAATTTGGAAACCCCTGCCCAATATATGGTGAATCATTTCCATCCAATCGAGATGCCCTGAAATTCAACCGCTCTGCTAGAACTGTAGATGACCTTGTGACATGAAACTCTGAAGAATTTAATGCTGCTCCTTTACAGAGACAGAGAAGACTCCGAAGAACATGAGATCCATAGCAGTTGCACATCACATCAACAGGATCGACTACAATAACCTGACAAAAGAAGTATAAAAATAAAACTGAGGAATCATATTATTGTAGATTATATCAACCATAACTACAAGACTCTCTTGGGACCAATTGATAATTTGTTTCGCATTTTGAATGCCTAAAGTGCAGTGTTCGAGTTAATTATATTTATATGATCTCGCAAATTCTTAGCAAAAACAGCTCATAGAAAGGCAACCCATTCATTGGATGAGCATAACTAATGGTAGGTCATACTAACTCAAAGACTACAATAGCCTAAAACTTCATCATATTGATAAAATCAAATACTTGATACCTGGCAAATCTTAGTTAGAGTTTCTTCAATAACAGAGTAGGCATCTTGATCCTGAAGATGCACTGCTAAAGATTTGAGAGCTGTCTCTGCTACATGAGAACCAGACCTATCCATTGCCATATAAGGGAAGTCTTTTGCACAACTTCGGAGGAAACCACAAAGGTGGTCAACATCACATCCCTCGAGGAGAGTTTGTAAAGTGTGGCTTATAATATAATCAGTTGCAAGTTCTAATTCTTTTCCTTTAGCTTCTTCAAGTGCATTACCACATATAACCGATCGTTCCTCTATCTTGACCTCATTACCCTCAACAAGATTTGCGATCTCCGAGAAGTATTTTGCTGTTTCAGGATCAACCTGTTTCCTACAAGGATTTTTTGAGCCATGAACATGCTTGTATTGGCCATCAACCAAAACAGTGAATTACCATCACTGAAAACACATGTGGCAACAACATAGTGCTTATACAAAAGCTAAAGGACCGTAAGAAGATAAAACCAGTGCTATGCATCATGAATTTGAGTATAAAAGTCGTTATACCTGACAAAAGATGTCTGTGGCACTGACATATTTTGATTCTTAAATGATTTTCGAGTTTTTGTAGTTTCATCAGTTGCCCACCCAGATAGGTTTTTTGTAGGGCGATTATCGTCAAAACCAAGACGTTCTTTGGCTGCCTTCCTGCCCATGCCCTTTTTCCTTTTGCCTTGTTTATATGATTTATCCTCCTCACCCATCAAGCCGTCCTCAACTAAGGTTTTGGGTCTTCTCAACGGTAAAGCTTTCGAACCAATAGAAACCATAAGCACTTCAGTGCTTTCCTATTAGTGAATCTATGGTTTGACAAACAAAAACATACTCCGTATTAAAAATAAATAAATAAATAAGGAAAGAAAGCAGAGAACGTAGCAATTAATCAAATAATTTACGAGAAACAATTGTCTAAGATTCAAATGAAAAAGAGTGAGGCAATTCAGCAAATACAGGCATCTATTTTAAGAGCTCCTTTTTATTTTCATTTTAGTTCAGCAAAATCAAAACATTATTAAAAAAAATGACGATAAATGAAGCTTGGGAACACACTACAAGGTTATCTTCGAGAACAGAAAACAGCAGCCAGAACTTGGAAATAATTTTTCAATGGGCACGACCCCACCCACTCATTACTTTGAAAATCAAATACGTACAAGTTTATGTAGCATCTATATAAAAAAAAGAGAACCCTAATTCACAAGAGAGCCATGAAACCCTAGAATTGAAAAGATACTTTTGCAGGTTAAGCTACAATATATGCTTGCGTGTATATGTATATATTAGTCGTATAAAGTGAAGATAACAAGCAAATCAGACCTGCCAGGGTGTGCTAGCACTTTCGCCTATGCTTTAATATGTTTCTAAATCACTTCAGTCATATAAGATCCTGGTTCTTTCTTAATGCAAGCGAGCGAAAAGGAAAATGAATATAATGGATGAGAATGCAGGTGCAGTAAGCTGAGTATAATCAGAAAGACAGAGGAGTATGGCGGGAAAGTGCCTTGTTTTCGCATAGGATAGCTTAGTCGCCCCTTTCTCCCTTTTTAGTTTTTATACAGCCTCGTGGACGGACGAAAGAACGGTGACTCCAAGCAGCAAGCAGCGGCAAAAGTTAAATAAGAAGAAACGTACTAGTATGGAGCTGTTTCTGTTCGGAAACCTAACTGGCGTGTGTGAGAGTGTGAGAGCGTGAGACAGAACGGTGACTCGAGCGCTTCAACGAACCTCAAAGAAAGACTCGCACGTGACTCTTCCACCCGATGAAACGACACCGTTCTGTATCCTTCGTTATTTCATTGCAATAGAGCTGAATGAAATCTTTTAGACTTTATTAATTTTATAAATTAGTTTGTATAAGCTATTAATTTTTTTGGTTTTATATTTAGAAATTAAAAATAAATAAAAATTTTGATTATTACTTTTAAAATTTGAAGGAATAAGAATTTATTGTTAAATCAATTTGTAACGTTGTAAAAAGATGTAACTTTTGTTTAATATTTTTATTTTTAAAATAAAAAATAATATATGATAACCATCAAGAAGGATCCTAAATTTAAAATAAAATTAAATGAAATTTAAAGTTGTTTCGTTTACTTACGAGTAAGTTTGAATGAACCTTTTATCGAGTCAATGTTGAGTTCAGCTTAAATTATTTGATCAATTAAAATATTAAAAAGTTTACCAAATCAAGTAGTACTTTATTTAAATTTGACTTTATAAATGAATTGGCTGCAAAATAAAATTTTATGTTCACTCATTTATCTTATAAACAAGTTTAAATAAGATTTTTATCAAACTAATTTCGAGACAAGATAGATTAAGCAATTTGGAGTTTAGAGAAATGAAGTCGATCATCTTTTTTCACGTAACCAACCATCTCCAGGCCAAAAAGTAAATTGAAATCAAATTGGTTATAAATAGGTGTATGTATTTCTAGTATTCCGAAATCAAAAAAAAAATTTTTCTTTATTGAATGATAGAAACCTATCTGTACTTAATATTCTCCGAATACCAAAAAATGAATATAGATTCAATTTCATATACTCGATTTCTAAATTTCTTGTCCTTTTAAAGTATGGATATACACTAATAGACCACAAAACTATTAGCAAAATTAAGCAGATTCGTGGATAGTCGGCATTGCCATTGGATGTAGGCCCAACTCAAGTTGAAACAAAGTGGATTGATACAGAAATTGGGATTGATAGTTTGATACTCCTTCCATCCTACAAATATAGGCTTTCTTTTCTTTTTTGGTTGTCATAAAATAATAGTCCATTTTGAAAAGTCAAATTATATTTATTTTAACTTTCCCATATTACGGTCTATATGTACTCTTCGTAACTTCATGTTTTTTGTTTAGTTTTATGTCAGTAGATAAGTTGTATGAACGTTTTAATGTCACCTGCTATAAAATTATATGTGGTATTGTGAGAATTTATATTTTATTGATTGAGTTTGTTTTCATTCATTTATGGACGGAACATGACTTAAAGGAATACGCATTGGTAAGTTTGGTGGTTAATCGATCTCTTTATGAATGAGTTTCTTTATTTTTCTTAGTTCTGGTTCAATTAGAAGTCATAAAACTGTTTGAATATGAACCTAAAATGCAATATTATTGTTTTATGTTTGGGTTATAATTATAAAAGCACGACCATTTTCTGATTTCGCAGAACCTATAAATTTTGGATCTTTGAATCAATTTGTATTTATCATCTCAACCCATCTATTTTTTAAAACTGGATCTAAAAACATATATCAAATGAGAAAATTAATTGAAAATATAACTCTTTAAAAAAACAATTAAAGAAATTTTGAGTAATTAATATTGCAATAGGGTAAAAGTGTCATTAACATTTATTGCGAGGGCATTTTAGTCAATCAAAAGTTTTTCCAATATTGAGACTTTTATAAGTAGTATATATATATATATATATATATATAT
>JAESVK010000097.1:1384084-1420121 GCA_017140935.1 Hamamelis virginiana | reverse complement strand
ATATATATATATATATATATATATATATATATATATATTTGATTATTGAAAATTTTATTTATTTCATTTATAGAATATATGCAATCAAATATATATATGTTTGAACCAACGAGAATTGGCCTGGTAGCGAAGGATGAGTTGTAAACACAGACGAACATTATACAATTCCATGAGGCGTTAGCCGACTGTTCGGACACCTCGTTGCTTTCTTGTGTATATATATATATATATTTGATTATATCAAATTCAATTCGAATCAACGTATGGTAACAAATATGTAGATTATCATAATTTAATTCAAATTAAAAATTTGAACTAGATTAATAAAAAAATAAACTGAAAATATTTAACGTTAAGAGAAAAAAAACAAAAAGGGACTCAATCGGTCGTGCGACTTACACGAGGGACCAAAAACCCCTTTAATTATTTGGTGGAAAATAAATCATTAAATCACTTATTCGATTCAGTTTTTTGTTTCCAAATCGCAACTCTCCCACATCGTCTTCCTTCTCTCACCGACCGTCTCCGGTGGAGATCCAGTGAGCTCGCTCCCAGAACGAGGTAAGTTCCTTATCAAATCTCAGCCGCTGATCTCTCTCATCAACAATCTAATAAGATTCTAGCTCTGGTTCTTCATGAAAATCATTTGATTTGTAAATTTCCTATTCTCATATGCTACGGAGGTCTCTCGAATCAGATCTCACTCTCTGTTTGTTTATCGAGAAAACAATGAGAAGAAAAGAAAAGTTTGGATCATTATGTCCTTATGTAAGCTAAAGAATTTGTGTTGGACTTAATTGAGTGTAAGTTTTTGTTTTATCGGGTCCAAAATAACTACAGTTCTGAGATTTAAATTTAAACTTTGTTTTATCTTCTCGCATTTTCTGTGCATCAATACGGAGTTTTGATTTTTGCTATTATATATGTATATAAAATTTTGGGTCAGATATTGTATTGACCATATAGATCTGAGGTCGTTGGTTTCTTGCGCTCGATGTAATCAATCTAAATGGTCACTTAGATCTGTAGGAGTTACGCTGCAATGTGATCACTAAGGTTCCGTTTGTTTGGACAGAAAATAGTTTTTTGAATAATTTTCCTTAATATATTTTATTTTTCTTTATGGTTCCTATTATCTCTTTAGATTTCTAATATCAAATTTGGGAATAAGTTTTTGTCTCACTTCAATTAGCTTTGTGGGGAAAATCGCTCAAGCATCTACTTTCGTGCTGCATCGGTTTGAAGTTGCATACTCAAATAATGGATCTAGTGATACTGCTGAGTTGAGAGGATTTAGTGTCATAAAACTAAGAGTCATTCTCGAGGATTTTGTTTGTATAAATTTATAATTCTCCTTAAAATGTATTTAGGATGTTTTTGCTCGAGCGGTATACCACAATGTTAATGCCTTTTAGCTATTTCTTACCGCTAATACAATTAAGGTGTAAAGAATTTGGGCCACTTGGCGATCTCCCCTTTCCCACCTTTTGCGCATTTGACTTGGGTTATACTCGATGTCCTTCATTCTTCAGAATTCCATGTTTTCCTGCTACCTACCCTTTGTCTTGTGCATTTCTTATGAGATCTGGTTGTGATTGTTTTTGTGCACTTTGACTTCTAACCAAATTTCATATTTTAGGTACTGAGTACGACTAGTTTTGCTGCCTCTCCATTGGTGTTTGTTGGCTATCAGTGAACCAAGATGGTAAAAATATTGTCCATTTCTTTTCTTTTTTCATCTTTTTTTCTTTCTTTCTTTCTTTATCTTTTGAGTGTTATTGTTTGTGGAATTACTTTGGGCCCTAATATGAATAGTTATGAAAACTTTATATCCTTGAAAGTACACATTGGTAAGAACCATATAGACACAGATGCATACCATTTTCTTACATATAATGGATGCTAGAAGTGCCCTAAATGTGCTACCAAGTTGGTCCATCTTGCCATTGCATAGAAATTGGTGTATTTCATAACCAATACTATTCTTAAGTAGATTAAATACTCATACTTTCACTATATGGTTTGGAATTCAACTTGACTCAATAGTTTTATCCAATTTAGTTTGTTTGGTTGAACCAACTTTTTTCACCATGCTTCCCTACACAAGGCCATATTGTTTGTAATTTATAGTATATTAACCAATGGGCTATAGCTAAGTTGGTGTCCATAGGATTTCATTCCATGGGCCTCAGGTCAAGAGGTCGGGTGTTCAAGCCCAGTCGAGGTATATTGGCATCAGTTTGTTACAAAACTGTAATCTGATGAGGCTCTTATTTGTGTTAAAAAATATAAAATACTAAACTTTGAATTTGAAAGTCAACAGCTGAAATGCTATTTTTTCAATGAATCCAACATTTCCAACAAGCTTTCCAAAGTTCAGGACTAAAATTTCCAAAGTTCAGGATTTCTGCTCCTTACTCTCCTTTTTATTTGTCGACAGGTTGTTCTTGCAGCTTCTATTGTGAGCAAGTCTGGTAAAGGTGAGCTTTTTATTATTCTTTTTCTTTGAAAGGTATCTGGATTTGAACGGTTCTTTCCATTTCTCTCTTTTATCCATCCCTCTCTCTCTTGATAAATTACTTAATTTTTAATGAAGAGAAACAATGCAAAGAAATAATTAATGCAGAAAGTGTGTTAGAGGATGCAAAAAACTCCACATCCGAATGCCTGTTCTGGCTCTCTTGGATATGTGAAAATCACTCATTAATAAACTGAGAAGACCAAAAAGACAAGAATACCAAAAGGAAATGATACCCGCTCTGTAAAAAATATACAATTTTACTTTACAACTAGCACCATATAATTGCAAACTTAGAAGATTGTTCACGGTGGAAACTGAGGAGGGTTGCTGACCTGGAGGTTGGCCACGTGATGTGATGACGTAGGGGGAGAGAGAACCAGGAGAGAGAGGAGGGACAAGAACTTCTCAAGGACTTCGGAGGGAACCAAGGCAAATGTTGAAAGTGACTTGAGTCAACCTTATCCCTTTCCCAAGGGGAATCTCTTAGAGAGGGAGCTAGTAAATGCAGCAGCAGCCTTTAGAGTATGATAGGTGGGTAGAGTGAATATTTGATATGTGTTTTTCCTCTCTGCTGTACCTTCTATTTATATCTGATCATGGAGAGGACCATTCATCTACAGAAGCCTACAAATCACCTTGAATAGCTCGTGATTGTTTGGTAGTGATTATTGACTTTGATGAACATTTGTCTCCATCCCTTTTCACCGAGATTGGAGGTGAGCTGTCTAAAGCAGGTAAGATATTGTTGGGTGTGTGAGTAAGCACGCTTATCAATGTAATAAGCATGCTTATCAATGCAATGGGTCAATGGTTGCTATCCAGGGATTGCGCTACATTTACCACGTGTCCTGGGACAACATCATCCTCGCCCATTCCCTGAGAAGGCCAAAAATGGAGGTCGACCTTCATTTGGTCCTCGACAGGTTGACCTTCTACCTTGGCGAGCCTCTTGTCTTGCCCTCCAATACTCATTCTCCCTCTTAATCCCGTGAAGTGAGGTAAATCGACCTCAGCGTTGAGTCGACCTAGTCCTCTTGTGTTCCAAATACCAAGCTTGAGGTTGAGCCCCCGGAGATCTTGCCATCGATCCCGGCAAACTTGATCGTTTGGGTTTGTCCTTTAGAGGAGCCATTGATGGCATGTACGCTTCTAACTTCTACCCCAGAGAGTAGGCATCCATGGATCACGGGCATCCCAGCCATTGGGGCATCTACCGAAAGGTATGCATCTCTGTCGAGATGGGAGGTCTCGACAAAGGAGGATGACCAAGATCGATGTACGACCTAGTAGGGTCGAGATGATAGGCCATCCTATCTCCAGGTCGACCATGAGGTCACTCATGGAGTAAGGTCGACTTATCAAGTTGTTCCCATGTGACAAGGTCGAGCATGAGATTGCGAGTCTAGCATGAAGAGTAAATGCGAGACTAGTATGAATAGTGAATGCGAGGCTAGCGTGACATGAATAGTGAATATGGACCTCACATGATTAGTGAATGCGAGTCTAGCATGAATGATAAATGCGATTGTTGGAAATCCACCCAAAGTGGGTGGCAAGGTCGCGCGCACCATGGGTGGCGAGGTCACGACTGCTAAAGTCGAATATGAGTGGGGCCGACCTTGAGGTGGTGGTAAGGTCAACTTTGAGGTCTATGCGACCAGCATTCGTGGGACCCACATGGCATGGGGATCGACCCCCTAGGTCCCATGTAGCGAGGTGGACCTTGAGGTGCAGCGAGGTCGACCTTGAGGTCGATGGTAAGCATCTGTGGAGCCCTCGTGGCATCAGGTCGACCCTTGGGATCCATGTATGAACAAAGATCAATTCGCCCGAAGGAGGTTGATCCTTAACCCAGCCCTTCCATAAGGGGTGGGGTGGGGTGTTGGTGATAGTCTTGGCATCCTAAATCCCAACTAGGGTGTGAATATTTTTAGGAACCAACCAATTAGAAATTAGCTTATTTGTGTTGTGTTGTATTAGTCTCCCATTTATATATTTATGCTACATACAGACCCATTAAGTTTCTAGTACCATTGCTACCAATCATTGAGAATTTTCTCACACCTCCTTTGATTTGGGGGGATGGGGGAAGGAGAATCAAACACCTATATTGGATTCTAGTAGACACTCTCGAGGCACCAAACCATAAAAAAACAGTCTTAAGAAGAATCTCCCCGAGGGATGTTAAGGTGACACTTGTCATTGTTGAAGATTCTCCTGTTTCTCTCCTTCCAAACTACCCACAGTATGCTATGAGGAACAGGGCCCAAATCACCCTTCTACCTCTATCGCCCCCTTGTATTGGCCCCTTATATCGCCCAACCACTAGCGAGATCTCTAACCAAATTGGTTAATACCCTACAAATGCCCACAAAGGAAAGGACTTGTTAATGAGTGTTACTTTTTTGTATAAAAGCCTTTTTCTACTCTTTGTATTTTCTAGCCAGTTATAGGAAAATCACTTTGTGATTTTTTCCCTGTCGAAGTTAGCAGTTGAGTTACTTCTGGATCTGGAATTTGTTATTGATTCTGCTGCTTTCTTTGCCTCTGTGTTATGTTTATTTGCTGGTAACAAATTATTATTATTGGACATATTTGAGTTGCTCCAGTTAACATTTTGTATTTTTTTTTTTCAGTGCTTGTTTCTAGGCAGTTTGTGGACATGTCTCGGATAAGAATTGAGGCTCTCCTCGCAGCTTTTCCCAAGTTAGTAGGCACTGGAAAACAGCATACGTATGTTGAGACCGAGAATGTGCGCTACGTATACCAGCCAATTGAAGCTTTATACTTGCTACTTGTAACGAACAAACAGAGCAATATTCTTGAAGATTTGGAGACTCTGAGGCTACTCTCCAAGCTGGTATCTTTTTTGTTCTGGTCTACAATAATAATATATTCTTAAATTGAGGTTTGTCTTGATTTTAAATTTACCTTGTTTTTGGATCATTTGGAAAGAGAGGAATCAAAGGATTTTTGAAAATGTAGAGATGCCCATTGATAAGCCTAAATTAAGTTTGCTTAGAACACTTACTATTTGGAAAGACTCAAATATTTTTGTAACTTGAGTTTCTTTCCCTATTTTTGAGCGTTCTCTAGCTTTTAAATTTTTATTTAATTTTTAATTTTTAATTTTATTTTTTTATACCTCACGTGTGCAGTTGCTTTTGCCTTTTTTTATTTTTATTTTTATTTTTATTTTCTTCTTTAATACAATTTTACTTAAAAAATAGTTTGATTGCTAAATTAACTTCTTGCGATATATGTGATGGATAAACCAGCGACTGGCAAGGCTCTGGATCGCACTTTGAGTTATTTGTACTTCCATGTGCTCATGCTTGTCTTATCTTTATAAATTTGAGCATGCAATGCATTTCAAAAAATTTACTTATCAGAGACATATCACAGAGGCACTGGGTTGATTACTTGAGTTTTTTTAGGTACCTGAATATTCTGTGTCTCTGGATGAAGATGGCATTTGCAAGACAGCCTTTGAGCTGATTTTTGCTTTTGATGAAGTCATCTCCCTAGGGCACAAGGAAAACGTGACTGTTGCACAGGTTAAGCAGTATTGTGAGATGGAGAGTCATGAAGAGAAGTTGCACAAGCTGGTTATGCAGAGCAAGATCAATGAAACTAAGGATGTCATGAAGCGCAAAGCTAGTGAGATTGACAAGAGCAAGGTATTTTTTAGGGCCCTGCAAAGGCTCCTGTAGTAGTCTTCTTGTCTTTTGTGTGTGCGTGTGTGTTTTAGTAAACCATCCCTTTTAAAATTCTTCTGCTGTACTCTGCAGATTGAGAAAAATAGAGGTGAGAAAGGAGGGTATATGTCTTTACAGTCGATGGGTTCTGGAAGACTTGAAAGCAGCTTTAGTGATATGAGCATATCTAGCGGTGGAGGTGGTTTTGGAAGTGGTTCTGGTTTTGGATTGAGCACTGATGTTGAATCCTTTTCTAGCAAGTCTAAAGGTTTGTAATTGCATCATCATTTTAAAGTTTCGTGTTGTCACCTTTATGAAAGAATGTATTACTTTCTTCCTGAATTATTGTTTCGATTTGATTATTTATCAACTAGGGAGTTGAATATTTGTACTTGCATCATCAGGTCGTCCGCCTGCATCTGCCACCGCTCCTCCAAAAGGTCTTGGTATGCAGCTTGGTAAATCCCAAAGGACAAACCAGTTTTTGGAATCCCTGAAAGCGGAAGGCGAAGTGATTCTGGAGGATGTGCAGCCAAAAGCTGGTCAGTCCAGAGCAGCTGCGCCACCACTGACTGATCCCATCACTTTGACTGTGGAAGAGAAACTAAACGTGACACTAAAGAGAGATGGTGGAGTCAGTAGCTTTGATGTTCAAGGGACCTTGTCACTTCAAATTCTTAATCAAGAAGATGGTCTAATCCAAGTTCAGGTACTCTCTCTCTCTCTCTCTCTCTCTCTCGTGTTTGTATATAACTATTGTGGTACTTTATGTCTTTATTTATTAATTAAAATTTTAGCATTTATGGTGACATGAAAGTTAGGCTACCTTCCAGAAAAAAGAAGACATGTAACTTAGGCTTGCGTCTTCCCCAATTGGCCAAAAGTAAAATAATAACAGTTTTAAAAAATCACCATTATTGAAAATTTCGTTGAAACATTTTGGTTTGCATCAATTAAAAGCTACATTGATGTGCTGGGCATGATAGAGTTCTAAGGTTGCATCTTGTTTAAATATTAATTTTAAGATAAGCGTGAAATTATATTAGGATGCATTATGCACAAAATTGAAGTCCAGTGGAAATACATTAAGAAAAACATACTCCGTAAAAATGAAGATAACATCATGGTGGGTTGAAGTTTAACTCGCACCTTTAAAAAAAAAAAAAAAAACTCCAAATATTGAGCACTTTCTCTTTTACATCCTTAAAAATTCTTTACCTTTTGTTTGCTATATGACATTTAATCTTTTTTGTTCCCTCCTCTCTGCAAAGAAACTGATCTCAATAGTGCCTGATGACACTTCACACAAAGTGTGTTTTGCCATTCCGCTCTATTTGGGCCAGATTATTTGTTCAATCAGTGGCAAAGTATTTTTAATAACTATATCATGATATCAATCCTTGTCCATTTTGCTTTTCCCTGCATCCTAGCCAATTCACTCTTTATATTTGCTGTCTTTAATCTTAATTGCATATGGTCCAACCATCTCATCTTTGCCCCAATTGGTAATACCTCATTTGTGCTTTCTTGTGCAGATTCACAAAAGCTTCCTATTATTATCTCATAGATTTCTGAAGTCTAATATATGTAATCCTTGATGAGAACAGATATACTTATCTGAACTGATTGAGAATGTGTATTCAACAGTTAATTATTTTGTCCTTCTAAGAGCAAGTTGCTTATGAAAAGATATACTATTTGCCCAGTAAAATGATGGCTACCATGCAGTGTCATCATACAACTTTCACTATTCAAAGTACAGTAGATGCTAACTTAACAGTACTAATTGTCGCTGAAGGTTCGTTATCTTTCATGATGCTTTTGGTGAACTCTGTTTATTAACAATCCAGTCATGGCTTCATTTTCTATACTTGCAGTGGTAGGTATATTGCTTTGTCCCATCTCATTTCTGTTTTCTCGTGCCTTATTTTCAGATTGAGTCTGGGGGGAATCCAGGCATCCTTTTCAAAACCCACCCTAACATCAACAAAGAATTATTTTCCAATGAAAATATTCTAGGCCTGAAGGACCCTAATCGGCCTTTTCCCACTGGTCAAGGTGAAGCAGCAGGTGTTGGTCTTCTAAAGTGGAGAATGCAAAGTGTGGATGAGTCAATCGTGCCATTGACGAGTGGGTGCCAATCTTATGTAGCTTATCTTTCTATTATTTGCCTTGTGTTCTTAATCATTTAAGTCAATCTATTAATATTGCAGTCAACTGCTGGCCCTCTGTTTCTGGAAATGAAACTTATGTCAGCATTGAATATGAAGCCTCATCAATGTTTGATCTGAGAAGTGTGGTGATCTCGGTGCCTCTTCCAGCTCTTCGAGAGGCACCGCAAGTAAGGCAGATTGATGGGGAATGGAGGTGAGAAACACATGCTCTCTCTCTTTTCTTTTTTATCTCTATTTTCTCTGATATGGAAAAGGCTGTCCAACATCTGCCCTTTTTTTTCCCTCTTCTTTTTCCTCATTGCAGGTATGACTCAAGAAATTCTCTCTTGGAGTGGTCCATACTTCTTATAGACAATTCTAATCGCAGGTATGCTGATGATGGAGTGATTGTACTTCTTCCGAACTTGCTTTACTTAATTTTCTTTAATAATAGTGCTTAATGGTTTCCTGATTTTAAACTATTGGATCTTTGGCAGTGGATCAATGGAGTTTGTTGTTCCTCCAGCAGATTCAGCGGTCTTCTTTCCCATTTCTGTTCGGTTCACTGCTGCAAATACATTTAGTGACCTAAAGGTTTGATTTGCCTCTGAACTTATCTTTTGTTTTATACTATTTTTTCAATCAAAAATATTGCAGTGGCATCACACATGTGCCTTAATCACATATACAAAAATTTTGTTTTAAGCATCATTGCAATTCTAACATAGATATAGATAAAGTTGATACTATGCTATCAATGGTGTGCTGTAGTATTTACATTTTTTCCAGCTGGGTTGTGTGCCCATGTGTGTGTATATGCTGATTGGCATGTTTCACAATGTAATTAATGTTTTATTCTCTGTTTCATCCCCGTTATATAAATTAAAATAGCCCCTCCTCTTATTGGTTTTACAATTGTAAATAATATTTTATTTTCCAATTCATTACCTATGATATAACTGCCAGTAAATGTACCTCGTTTAAGCACTAGTGTTTGGTCTGATTATGTGCGTTTCTGGAGTTATGGTCATCCCTTATTACATTCCTTGGAATTAAACAAATGTAGTCACACTGTCTATAATGATCGAGTTCTTGTGTGAAATCAAACAAATGTAGTTGCTCCTGAAGTGGACTTTTAGCAACAATTATATATATGACCATGTGAATATAAATTTTTTGTGCAGGTTGTAAATGTGTTACCGCTGAGAGGTGGACCCAGTCCCAAGTTTTCTCAGAGAACACAACTGATTACGGAGAACTACCAAGTGGTGTGATTTACATGGTTACTGCATGAGCAAATGGTTGTTAAGTTTTCACACATTTTCTCAATCTGTTTTTTGAGCTTAAACTTCTACAACAGCAGGTTCTTTTAATGTTTTATCCTTTCTACTCAAATTTTGACATCATTGATGCTGGACATTGTTGTTATTTGAACTCATATGGGCTTTTATTTTTTATTCACATCTTATGTCTATTAATGATTTTTTTTATATGAGAAGTTTCTACTTTGTTCGTAATTTTACATCCAACAATGTTTTTGGAATTTTTTTTTTTTTTTTTTTAAACCCTTCATGTCCTCTGTATTTTCACCTCGTTTCTATGAGTTCTCTCCATTTATACCTTGCCCGTAGAAATATTGAGGGCCATTTGGATGCATTTTTGAAAGCATGTTTTTGTGTTAAAAAGGGGAAAAAGCACAAATGCCATTAAAAATGTAGTTTGGTGCATGTGCGTGCACGAGAAATAAAACGGAAATGAAGGCCAAAATCACTATACAAAAGGAAGAAGGTTTTTTTATAGGGAAAATTATCCAGAGGACCCTAGAAACTGTTTTGGTTTTTTTAATTCACAAATTCAAGAGGTTAGATCCAAACTGGCCATATTAAATTTGTTTATTAACTTTAGGATTTAATTGACTAAATTAATTATTTCCTGGGTAGGAAGGAAGTAGGCAGAGAACGTTGAGGTGAAAATTCACCTTCATCATCGAATGTCTAACCAATTAATTAACCGTCCATCAGAGCCTCAGCCGCTCGCACGTCTGTAGTAGCTGCTGCACGAACAGAACAGGAGCGTCATCCTAAAATCAGGTTTGAGTTTGAAATGATGTTTCTACTTTCTGCTCAAGTCCTAATAAATAAATATGTGTATTTTGGCACTTACAAATACAATGAACTCCTAATTTCTTCAATTTTCTTTGGACGGTGAAGAAGTCAATCATACGTTCACGGTATGGGCGTAGTCCCAAAAATAAAGTTGACGAAGGGAGTGTTGGATTTAAGTATATCAATGCTCATTTATTAATATTAATAGCGGGAGATTTAGGGGGTAGATAAAGGTTTTTAAAGCTTTATAAAATAATAATAATAATAATAATGAAAAAAGTAAAGGTAAATCAAGAAGCCTTCAATCACGTGAAGCCCTAGTGCCAATTTCACCTCTTTCACAATCTCTATCGCCTAGTCAATGTGACTATAAGCATTCATAGTTGTTATCTAATATGCCATATTATTAGTTGGCATGACAATCTAATAATATGCGGATATAATAATTGTAATTTGTAAGACATACATGAGATATCACGACAACTCGACAACTAGCAAGGCAAGGCGTGCATGGGATATAAACGGATGCTAGATTTGTATCGGAGTGATGACTTTATGTTATCGTTTTGGAAAAAAGAAAAAGAAAAAAAAAATAAAGAAGACTATTCTTTATCAGGCCTGGATGAAAATTATGAGAATTTATTAGTGGATGGTTGGGATGAATAAAGCGTGATTTATGGTAGAGAAATTCTAGTTTTGAAGAATGACAAATTCCAGAAAACTGAGAATATGATGGCGAAATTTGTGCGGGGAAGGGTCAGGAGTCATGACTATGGTTGGTAAGGTGGGCTCCCCATTTGACTAACACAATTCACACTTTGGAAAAAGCAGCCAATTGTCCCACGAGGTCGGAAGCCAGAAGGAAGAACTTAGCTTCAATCCATCGTTTTCAAATGGGCTACTTGCTTGGGATTACAATTAAAGTGGGTTGAGGGACGTTTCTGAATGTAAAAATTGAAAGATGATTTGATTTAGGAAAGAAATGGGCAAGCACATGGTGGTGGGCATGCCCTCAATGAATCTTTCAAAGATTGGATAAAAATGAATGATCGCAATCACAAGGGTCCTTGTAGCTCTCACCGACAACGGATCCTATTCTGTATTTGAGTTTAGGTAAAGGTAAAAGGCCTAGCTTCTCAATTGCATCACAGCCAATTTACAACATTCTTTTTCCAAATTAATCTAAAATGTGACAAACCCTTTCTTTATTAATTGTTTCTTAAATATTTGTTTTGCCTTCTTAATTGCTCCGCTAGACTCTTACATTATTTGAGGTAAATCAAGAGGTTACAGAGAATCTAAATGAACGGAGGTGTATTGTCTTATTACTCGATCTCCGATCTATAAAGAATTATAAAGGAATAGGCAATAACAGATAAGCAGATAACAAAAAAAATAATAACAGATAAGCAGGGTTCATAGAATTCAAATTCAATTACATTATCTAGTATTACTTTCTATTAACAATTCCAAACATTGTAACAGAATTTTGGAATTTAGAGCTGTGATTGCCAGCCATGCAAGTAGGTACATAGAATATTAATATGTGCAACACATGGTTTAAATTAACTTTAAAAAGAAAATGGAATTGAGGTTGAAGCAACAAAATTATATTTTGAATTGTGATACACATGGGTGGTTGGTGGGACACTTCCCGTCCCTTCATTATCCCCTTTGTCAATTGAAAGATGATTTTATTTGACCCACCGGAGCTGAGTAGCAGACCGCCGTCTATAAAGAAATAAAGGCGCGCATGTCACCCACATGGTGTGGCCCCAGGCATTACTAGCTAGTAGCTAGAATTCATCAAATTATTAATTTTGTTTTTATTGGAAAAAAAAAATAATAATAAAGAGTTTCGCATATATAATTTGAATTAGCTAGGAGGACCGTACTTCTCTTACAAAAGAAAAAGCAAAAAGAAAAAGGAAAATCATTAAGCTGAAACACCGCTTGTTTGTTTGATGTGAAGTGGTGAAGGGTGGGATCCTTTTCTTGCCAAGTCAAGTCCTAAGCTCTGCCCTTTTATGGTCATGAAAAATAAAAAGAGGTAAAAGTAAAAAAGAAATAGAGCAAGATTTAAAACCCCAATTCTGTACGTGCTTGTCCGAAGGTACAAGAAATACCCACAACCTAGAAACTACAGTAGTAGATGGAATACGCTGAGAATACACTTTGAAAATTCACAGCAATTAATATATCAATAATTCTCTTGTTTTCTTTGTTGTACTATTTTGCATAACAAAATTTTCCTATAACCCAAGCTTGAACCATGAATTTCAAATACTTCGAATATAAAGTAACAATTTTCTTGTCACTTACCTTTTTGTTATTGTGGGTTAAGCAAAACTATTATTCAAGCTGAAAGATGTCTTAAATTAAGCGGGGAAGCCCGGTTTGTATTTTTCAATGATGTAGATGGAAATGTGGGAGATGATTACTTATCTTGTCACTTATCTTCTTGTATTGCCCAATTTGTATATCATGTATGAACTAAGGAGTCAAAAAGCAAGCTATAATAGCGAGTTAATTCATGTAACAACCTCTTTCATGCTCAGATGATTCAGATGCATGTAACAACTTCTCTGATGATTCAGATACATGTAACAACTTCTATGATGCTCAGATGATTCAAATGCATGTGACAACCTTTGTGATGATTCAGATACCTCTAACAATTTCTGTGATGCTTAGATAATTCAGATGCATGTAACAACCTCTGTGATGAGCCTTAACTCTTGTCCTTTATTCACTTTGGCATATATGTCATGTGCTTTTTCATTTTTTCAATTTTTTGGCAAATGATATTGGCGCTCTACTTCAAGCCATCCGCACTCCACATTCCAAATAGTAAAGGCAGATTTCCAATTTTGCCCTTACATCAAAGGAAAGGACAAGATATATGAGGAGAAATAGTAAAAGGAAAGACAATATATATATATATATATATATATATATATAAAATTACTTATTTCTAACAAACCATCCCTCGCTTTCTGGTTGGATTCCAACCTGCAAGTTGCAACACTTTATGTCAAAACTCAAAACAGTACTGCACACTTCACATACAGACTTCATATTTACTCTATAGTCTATCAAAGCTTAGAGCTAGGGAGGAAATTTTAGCACATTCAAATTTAAAAATCGACGCGTGTGTTTTCCATCTGTCCACGTAAATAAGAACCACCCCCTGGCCCCTGCTCCCTCACATCCTTCCCCTCTCTCTCTCTTTCTTTCTCCCCACTACAGTCCGAAAGAAATGAAAAGAGTTAAGGAATGGTTCGCCGGAATCTCAGATTCCGGCATCTCCAGAAAAAACAAAAAACTCTTCCTTGCTCTGTTTGCATCCTTCCTACTTATAGCAGCCATAATCGGCATTGTCGCCGGAGTAAACTCACGCAACAGTGAAGCTGAAGCCTCCCCATCTCATGCAATTCTCAAATCTTCGTGTAGCACCACATTATACCCTGACTTATGCTTCTCAGCTGTTGCTTCTGTCCCCGGAGCCACCAGCAACTTAGCCACCCAAAAAGATGTCATCGAGATATCGTTGAACCTTACAACCACGGCGGTCGAGCACAATTACTTTACCATCAAGAATCTCATTGCTGAAAAGAATCTTACAAAACGCGAGAAAACCGCTCTCCATGATTGTCTCGAGACGATCGACGAGACATTGGATGAACTCCACAAGGCCGTGGAAGATCTCCACCTGTATCCCGCCAAGAAATCGCTATCACAACAAGCGGATGACCTCAAAACCCTATTGAGTTCTGCAATGACCAATCAAGAAACATGCATCGACGGCTTCTCCCACGACGGAGCTGAAAAGCACGTCCGTGATGTGTTGTTAAACGGTGAGCAGCTTGCGGAACGTATGTGCAGTAATGCACTTGCCATGATAAAGAACATGACCGATACGGACATGGCCATCGAGCGTGCCACCATGAACCGCAAGCTCAAGGAGGAGCAGACCATGGATGATAGTAGGTGGCCCAATTGGCTTTCAGCCGGTGACCGGCGGCTGTTGCAATCGTCGTCCGTGAAACCTAATGTGGTGGTGTCGGCTGACGGCAGAGGGGATTATAATACGGTGTCGGAGGCGGTGGCGGCTGCTCCAGAGAAGAGTAAAACGAGGTACATAATTAAGATAAATGCGGGTGTGTACAGAGAAAATGTGGAAGTGACGAAGAAGAAGACAAACATAATGTTCATGGGAGATGGAAGGAAGAATACCATCATCACGGCTAGTAAGAATGTGGTTGACGGCAGCACTACCTTCAAATCTGCTACTGTCGGTAAGTCTACTTTTATTTCACGCCTACTCTCATACTCTGCCTTTTTTCCTTCCTTCTTCTCTCTTGATCCACCCTTGGTTTTTTTTTTTTTTTTTTTAATAATTTTTTTATTCTTAAAGCCTGTGTTCTGTTAACGTTATGTGTTGTGGCTACAGTTACAAAACCATGTTCCTAAATTCCTATATATCCAGAATTTATATGGAAAACAACTATTTTATTCAACCTTAACCAAGGTTAGATTCAAATGTTCTATTTATACGTATCATCATGTATGTACAAAATTGTATTGATTCAACAGGATAATTTTTTAAAAAATAGAATGGAATAAATTTTAATTATGTTTTACAATTTTTTTTAAAACTGTGATTTACCAAACATTTGATTAATATAATTTTTTTCATACATGATTTTTATAAGTGGAGCATCTAATCTAACATTGATTTTTTCAAAATATTTGTGAAAAAAAGAAAAAGAAAAAGTGAATCTGAATAGGTAGATTGCTCATCTATCACGGGAAAATGAGAGTCACATGCATGGCTGAACAAGTGGGTCCACCTCTACCACTAACCAACTCGGATGTTTTCCAAAGATGCCCCAGTAGCCGCGTCTTGGTTATATATATATATATATATATATGAAAAATATTGTGGGCGGATGTATGTAATAGCGGGGTAGAAGCCGGAAATGAAGGTGGGTAATTAGCAAGACCCTCCAGATATTGTGAAAAGCAAATCTCTTCATATACTCCTATAATCTCATTAGAAACCACATGCATGATCTTAATTTTTAGTTTAATTAGATTCATTTTTATTAATTATATTTATATGCCACTCATCTAATTAAGACTGCAAGCTGTATGAATATTATGTATATCAAGAGGTCTTTTGATATACTTGGGCACGCTTAGCGTCCTACATATATAAGAACAAGTCTATGAAATCACGTACGTTAACTTACCAAACAATTTAAAAATTCAAATCCGATCCATATATTTTATAGAAAAATAAGTGTTTGTGTGGTCTAGATCATCATTTAAATAATAGAGATCTAACTGTCATTTAAATATTTATTGATTTAACTAAAGTTATGAAGGGGACCCACCAAAATTAACGCGCTAACTCTCTTCACGAGTCAGCACATGCAAGATGATTTGTAATTAATTAAGAATGGTGGTTTACACTTTACAGGATGTGGGTTGGTTGCCTCTTAAATGTCTAGTTGGTTAATATTAATGGGTATACGACATTAATTGAGTAGTTAATTTAATTAGTTAAGGCCTTGGGGGTTAACTCCATTAATTTAGGGTAGGACCTTTGGCTATTTTTCTTGAGCTTAAACTGCACCCACCCATATATATATATATATATATATATATATATATATGATTTTGGGTAAAAGACATATCGTCCATCTGTCTAGCACTGAGGTGTGACGCATATATTAATTGGTGGGTTGGTGGGCCTACCAGCTGTGAGCTGTGCATATATTACTTTCTCTTGACTCTTGTCGACCTCTCTACACTTTCCTTTTTTTTCTTAATTACACTCTTTTTGACGTTTTCTGTATTCTCATTTTCACTTGCTGTGCTCGTTTGTACGTGTCGTTAGGATGCTTCCTCCCTCTTTCCTAGCCTCCAATTACTGTTCCTTAATTTCAAAAATTAACTAATTAACACACCTGTTAATTTGCTCGGTCACATAATTTTGAATTTTTTTACTCTATTTTCGAGTTGTCCATCAATATATATATATATATATAATTGGGTTATATATAACCCTTGCATTTGTAGGAGTCTTTTTTTATGAGGATTTGGCTTTTTGGCCAATGTAGGATGAATATTTTGAAAAATTGGCCTTGGATTGAATATTCATCTTATGTATGGCATGCATACCAAAAATCACAGTGATCTGACAAATGATTTCTAAAATAAGGACAATGAAAAATTATGACAGTATCTAATGGTCACATTTTTTCACAGTCTGTATTTTAGAAATTGATTGTCAGATCACTGTGATTTTTGGCATGCATGACATACATTGGAATAATATCTAATCCAACGGTTGATTTTCCAAAATTCTCATCTTACATTGATTAAAAAGCCAAGTCCTCACATACTATGCATTTGCATGCATTGACATGTGTCCGCATAATATAATATGATTTGGTGATGTATGTATATATGAAAGAGTAGATAATTGAAAATGTGGGCATGCATGCAGCCGTGGTTGGGGAAGGATTCTTGGCGAGGGACATAACATTCGAAAACAAAGCGGGATCGTCAAAGCACCAAGCCGTTGCTCTGCGTGTGGGTGCGGACCTTTCAGCATTCTACCAATGCGACATGCTGGCACACCAAGACACACTCTATGTACACTCGAATCGACAATTTTACATAAACTGCCTTATAGCAGGCACAGTAGATTTCATATTTGGGAATGCAGCGGCTGTATTCCAAGACTGTGACATCCATGCGCGTAAACCCGATCCAGGGCAAAAGAACATGGTAACAGCACAAGGGCGAACCGACCCAAACCAAAACACAGGCATTGTAATTCAGAAATGCAGGATAGGTGCGACTTCGGATCTACTGCCGGTGCAGAGCAGTTTTCCAACATATCTAGGCAGACCCTGGAAGGAGTATTCGAGGACTGTGGTTATGCAATCATCCATTAGTGATGTCATTAACCCAGCCGGATGGCACGAATGGAACGGGAATTTTGCGCTCAATACCTTGTATTATGGTGAGTACCAGAATACAGGGAAAGGGGCAGGATTGTCTCAGAGGGTCAAGTGGAAGGGTTTTAAGGTCATCACCACTTTAACTGAGGCTCAACAATTCACTCCTTCCAATTTCATTGCTGGTAATACTTGGTTAAGCTCCACCACTTTTCCCTTCTCTCTTGGCCTCTAGCTCATCCAACACTCCTCTTAATTAATTTCTTCTTCCATCCATCTGCTATTGCCTTAATTGCATCAGTGTATTTGTCTCCGCTCATCGATTACTTATTTATTTTTAATATTATATGAATTGAAGGCCAGGTCTATTTCTAGTTAATGCTTAATGGACTGGGTCAGAGTGTTAATTCCAAGCTACATGATCTGAGATGGTCAAGTCTGCTATCTCCATGCATGTTTTCTTTTCGTCTAATTAACTCATATATAGCCGTCAGCCTGGGTGCATCTATTTTTTAATTTATAGTCGTTTTCCGGATATGAATATTGAAAAAGGAGTAGGTTCTTGCATCAATTAATTTTCCACCAACTCAATTGAAATTCATCCAACCAAATTACTTGAATGAATCCAAAATCTACCATGTCACAAACGGGGTTAGGATGAGGAAAAAGGTCTTTAAGCCAAAAGAGGATAGTGCATGCTCCATTAGACTACCTATTTAATTACCTTTAACCAAGTGATCGACATCTATTTTCATTATAACTATCCAAAAAATGAATACGGATATTGCGCGCTGTTAGAGATATTGCTCTAACATCTCACAGGTAAGTTGGCTATTGGCTCCTTATTATAAGGTCCAGTTTATACTAATTTGCGTACGTGATGCAAATCAAGGAGCGCCATTAGGGACACAACAGAAGTCAGAACACTCATTTTCAAAAGAAAATTTGTTGGACTCACGATCTCAGAATTCCATGAACATGGGAATCATCAAGACCATCAAAACTCATCGCATTTGCTTAAAGACCATTAAAAGCCCATTTGATAGGGCTATCTATGGCCTTATTTCGCAACTGAAACCCGTCTTCATTTGCTGGCAAAAAGCCCCAATTAAAAGCCCATTGTTTTGGGCTCATTCGCTCTTATAACAAGACTTCCTCTGCGAAGTAGCCCAAGACAGCTCACCTGTTTCAACCACCCACTCGCTTCATGGAATTTAAGTTCAAATTCTAACTCATCTTCCATCCATGTGAATACAAAATAAATAAATCCTAAAAACACAGTCCAGAATTAAAATAAAACCTTTTGATAGGGCTATGTAGGTCAAAGATTCCGGATCAATTCTTTAAACAACCTCGGGTTGAGGTGATTTCAGAAATTTTGAAAAATAAACTGTTGAATTAGATATTCTTTTTAAGTATGTTATGTATGTCAAAAATTACATTGATTTGACAATCGGTTTCTAAAATTAAGACTATGAAAAACTGTGGTCGTTAGATACTGTCATAATTTTTCACAGTTTGTATTTTAGGAATCGTCTGTCAATTGTGATATTTGGTATGCATCTAATACGAGTTTGGATCCTCAGCTTGGGCTTGAATATGTTTGGGTGATGTGTCATAATCGGAATACTCTGCTTTTCACTTGAGTGATATGCAAATGATCCAAATTATGACACATCACTCAAGCACAAAGCAAAGCCAAGTAGAGGATCCTCACCTCATTCATGTAATACAAATGAAAAATATTCAATTCAGATATATCCATCCTACATTGGCTAAAAGACAAGTCTTCATATAAACTTATGTGAGAATGTTCTCATAAGAAAAAGACTATAAATTTATATCAAAACTTTTGTGTGATATTTAAATTTATATCAACCAGAGAGAGAGAGAGAGAGAGAGAGAGAGAGAGAGAGATTATAACAAGAAGACTTGGTGTATTAATGCGACAAATGGAACATCCATCTGTTGACATATATGCCAGAATTAAGTTGAAAGAGTCAGATATAATTTTTAATTTTTTTTTTCTTATTCTTTATTTAAATTTATATTGGTTAATTTTATATAAACAACTAATAATCAGATTTATAATTTCATTAATTTTATCTTAACTATTAATAATCAAACAAGTTATTTGTCTTAAAAAAAAAGTTTCAAATCAACGCCAATTAATTGTTATATAATTATGATTTATTTAAAAATAGAAAATATTGAAAATAATATATATATATATTTAAAAGATTCTTGGGTTCTTTCATTTGGAACCCTACCATGTGATAATCCCAAATCCCACTACGCGTAGTCTAATTTTGCCATTATATATATATAATTAATTAAATAGAAAACAAAAAATGAGAAGGACCTTGTCATCCCGGAGAGATACTGACAGGTACCTAAAACAAAAATAAAATAAAATGTTGTAATAAAATAATGAGGGTCCACATGGTTGTGCGCGCAACTCGCAATAAGATTGGTGCTCATGACATTGTCAGGTCCATTTAAAAAATTAAACAAGGTATGACAGTCCAATTATGTCCAATTGGTTAATTTAACTCGTTCTTTTACGTTATCCTCGTTTCCAAACGGCAATTGCCGGACCCAATGTATGGTGTGGCACTTATATTGTCCGACTGTCCGTGTATATATATATATCTATATTGCTCCAAATTTGGGTGACCTGACAAGTACTGGTTAAAGTGAAAAATCTTACTGTCGAAGTAAGAAATAAGAAGATAATCATTTTTATAGGACTTGAAGGATGATAGGATGGTTAACAAAATTTTATTATTAAAATTGGGAATCTTAAACTTTTGACATAATAAGCATATTTAATTTAAAAATTTTAATATGTAAAGATATATTTGAACATAACAAATTCTAAAGAGATATGTGAAAGATAGATAATGATTTAAAAAAAAAAGTTAATGCAAATGGAAGCTTTCATTTTTGAGTTTTTAAAAGCTTGCTTCAACGGAGATGAATTTGATGATAAAGTGTGCATAGTGAATGATTATTGTGTGAAAGTAGGTAGCAAATGAAGTAAAGCTAGCAAAAGAAGTAAAATTTCAGGGTTTGAGCATTAATTAGAACATGTTGTTGGATGGCGACTCTAAAAGCATGACTAAGCAGCAAAAGAAGTTGCATGCATTTTTCAATTAAGTGAAAAACCTTAATGCTCCGTTTGGTAGGAAGGATGGAAAAATGGAAGAAAGGAAAGTATGAGGGATGGATTTATGTGTGTTTGGTATGATGGATGAAAAAGTAGGTTTCTTCCTTCTATGTATGTAAAAAAAAGGAAAATAATTAAAGACATGAAGTTACTATTTTACCCATATATGAAAAAATAAAGGTATGTTGTGAATTTTTTTTTTTTTTTTTTAATAAAGAGCAATATCATATTTTCACCAAAAAAATCCCTCACTCCGCCATTTATCTACCCAAAATTGGACAGATAACAAAAGCCTCACTTTTCCCCCTCTCTTCCTCCCATTCTTCCCCTCTTCTCCCATTCCTCCCGTACCAAACACAGTCCTAAACTCTCTTCCTTCCACTTTTTTCTTCTTTCCCTTCCATCCTCCCATTCTCCCCTCAAAACAAACAGGCCATAAGGATCAGAGTTAAGAAAAATATAGATTAATTAAGCATCCTCATTTTAGAGACTACCAACATGAAAGTCATGGCTGGGTTGATATGATTAATTTATATGTAATGCAATGCATAGTCATGTGCTTGAGGCTGCTACTTTCACTAAAAATAGTAAGGATTAAGAATCATTGCTGATATAATGATAAACAAGAGCATGCATGTTTTTTTTTTTTTAAATTATTGGTACAAGGGTAAGAATATAAGTATGCAAGACAACACACATTTTTGGAGATAAAACCTTGAAACCTCTGTTTTAAGCAAGGGGAAGAAATTAATGAAATTTAGGCAGTATTACTTAAGGGTGATGCTTGAGGAATGTGAAGGAGCCATTAGGATCGGACTGGCCAGAAAGGATAACATCATTTTCCCTCTTTCTTACGCGCGTGTGGACAGTGGACTAAGGCAATAAGCCGCCCTTTTTGACAAAAAAAAAACTATTGAAAAACAAGCCCGTCCTTCTCACAATCACAGCTAGCTGAAAGTGAAACTGGGAGCTCCCATTTCAAGAAAGGTTCCACAGAATTCCGTAAAGCCATGAGTCGCCATTTGGCAAGGAGGAGGAGCTAGCTGAAAGCTGAATTGCCTTGGTTTTCTGTAGTAACCGTGTTCGCACTTGGAGTCGGACTCCTTCTCGCTTCTCACCTTCTCCATATATTAACATTTAACACAGCTAATTATCCAAAAAAAAAAAAAAAAAAAAGCATTTAACACAGCTGGATACGATCCACATTAATTATGTTCCACTACCAAACATTTTAATTTAATTTACTTTACTTTTGTCTACAGAATTAAGCTTAGATCCATTTTCTATCTATCACATTACATTCCCACAAGTTTAATCAACCGTACTGACCCATTACCTAGGTCCTAGGGCAACAGTTTAACATTAAATTACCATAACATCCGTAAGAGTCAACTGGGGGCCTAGGGGTATAGTTGGTCATTTCCACACTTTAATCCATCAAATGAATTTGGTTAAGGAGGGCCATTCTGTCGTGTAGCTTGTGTAAACTGGACAATGATGTTTAATTAAGCGAGTGATGATGAGTAAGAAAGAAGCATCGAAGAGAGAGATTCTCTGTTTTGCCTTACTCTTCTTCTTCTTCTTCTTCGTCTCTTATAAGAAGGAGACACCGCCCAAACATCAATCACACACACACACACATTGGTCCATTAGTCCATTCCTCGTCAAAGCCTCTGAAACCCAATATTAATTGCGCAGCTGAAAGGGAAAGCTTGAAACTATGGATTCCATCAACTCCTTCAAGGGGTACGGCAAGGTGGATCAGCTGGAAGAGCAAGCATTCCGGCGCAAGACACGCAAACGTATCATCATTCTCATTGTCTCTTTAATCGTACTTGTTGCTGTCATCATCGGTGCTGTTGCTGGAACCTTGATTCACAAGCGTAACTCTCAGTCCGATTCTGTCCCTGCAACTCCAACTTCTCCGGCTGCATCTCTCAAAGCTGTATGCAGCGTCACTCAGTATCCCGACTCCTGCTTCTCCAGTATCTCCAACCTCGAAGCTTCCAACTCCACCACCGATCCCGAACACTTATTCCGCCTCTCTCTCCAAGTCGCCATTACAGAGCTCTCCAAGCTCTCTTCTTTGCCCGATCAGCTCATTGCCAAATCCAACAGTGCTCCCCTCAAATTAGCGCTCACTGATTGTAAGACCCTGTTCGATGACGCCGTGGATCGCCTCAACGACTCCATATCGTCCATGGATGTAAGCGAGGGGGAGAAGCTGCTGTCGACATCAAAGATCAACGACATCAAGACGTGGCTCAGCTCCACCGTCACCGATCAAGAAACCTGTTTGGACGGTCTGCGGGAGCTGAACTCCTCGCTCGTTGATGAGTTTCAAACATCGATGAACAACTCCACGCAGTTCGCGAGTAACAGCTTGGCTATAGTTTCTAAGATCTTGGGCATACTCGCGGAATTCAACATTCCGATTCATCGGAAGCTGTTGGGGACTTGGGATTCGGAGTTTCCGGATTGGGTTTCTGCGGGTGACCGGAGACTCTTCCAGGTGGAAAACCCAACGCCGAATGTGACGGTGGACAAGAAGGGCAGCGGAGACTACAAGACGATAAAGGAGGCAATAGGGGCGGTGCCGAAGAAGAATGCATATAGATTCGTGATCTATGTGACGGAAGGAGTGTACTTAGAGAACGTGATCGTGGATAAGAGCAAGTGGAACGTCATGATTTACGGCGACGGCCAGGATAAGAGTATCGTCTCCGGCAACCTCAACTTTGTGGACGGAACCCCAACTTTCTCCACTGCCACTTTCGGTAATTAATAATTATCTTTCTTACGGAGTAATTATTTACTACTCTACTCCCTACCATATTAATTAGTCCTTCCTTCTTACTCATTCAATCCAACTCTACTCTACTCTCATCTCATCTCATAAAAGACACCACACAAAACCAACCATTTAATTGAACACTGACTGGTAAATCATGAGGAGAAGTTATAGCATGCAAAATTGGTAGAATTCATAATTGTTTTTTGACAACAGAGGATATGATTTGAGTCTAATTAGTCTTTAGAGATGAGGTATTTGGATGTAGATGGATCTTGTTCAATAATATCAAACACTTGTATAAGAAGTTTGAGATTAAATTCTACTTTCATGAGCTGTAGGGTTTGAAGTTAGGAAGAGAATGAGAAGATAAAATTTTAGTAGTGTTGTCTAAAAGTTTGATCACTTACCTATTGTGTCCGTAGGTGTAGGTGTAGGCTTAGTGAAGTGAATCCTGGATTCACTAGGGTTGGAAGAAGAGAATGAAGAAGGAAGTGGGCTTGTGATGGGTACATGGTTAGCACGTGTTTACCAAATAGCGACCCAACAGGGCCGGAAGGACCATTAATTATGTCTGCTAGGCCTTGCTTTGAATATAATAATAAAATGAATTAGATATTTTTGTAGTGCCGGCTGGACCACGGCATGTGCATTTGCTCTGCTGCCACATTAGTTAAGTTAAGGCCTGCGAGTGCTACAAAAGAAAAAGAGTGAGAAGGAGCGAGGAGGATGTGTTTGTCCAATTGTCTGTGAGGGTAGAGTTTCTGTCTCTATGCGTGCGTTTATCTTGGAAAATGGGGTCGTTTCTCATTGCGGTCTTTGAGACGGAGCATTGGATGTGAAAAGGCTGGTCTTTAAGGCCTTTCATTTGGGCTTTGGTCTTTTTGGTGGGATTGCTAAAACCAGCAGCACGTGCCACGTGTTCTGTTTTGCAATATTGGGCCGTTGGCCTTTTCCCCTGCATTTTTACCCCTAATAGCAATTTTTTTTTTTTTTTTTTTTTTTTTTTAGTGACATAGGATTTAGGATCTTATCCCTCACATCATCTCTCAACTGTTTCTATGCTGTAGAAGTTATATTTAAAACTCCTTTGATTGGGATCTTAAATATTATTGAAATGACTAATTTATTTAAATAATTTAGTAATTACTAGATTAAAATTATTTGTACACATGCACTTAAAAATAATTTCATTAAACTTAAATTGAATTAGATGATATAACAAGTGGCAATTTTGAAGTTTTGTTATAATTAAATAATAGAGTAGAACAGTGTTAATCGTGTGGGTGATGAACTAACAGCTGCGGTAGGGAAAGGGTTTATTGCAAAAGACATGGGGTTCAAGAACACAGCAGGTGCAGCTAAGCACCAGGCAGTGGCCTTCCGGTCAGGATCGGATGAGTCCGTATTCTACAGGTGCACATTTGATGCCTTCCAAGACACCCTCTACGCTCACTCCAACCGTCAGTTCTACCGCGACTGTTATATCACCGGCACCATCGATTTCATCTTTGGAAACGCAGCCGTCGTCTTTCAAAATTGCAACATCCAGCCGAGGCAGCCTCTTGACAACCAATTCAACACCATTACAGCTCAGGGGAAGAAGGACCCAAACCAGAACACTGGCATCTCCATCCACAAGTGTACCCTCTCCCCTCTAGGTACTGTCACGGCTCCTACTTACCTGGGCAGGCCTTGGAAGAATTACTCCACCACTATTATCATGCAGACTGAGATTGGCTCCTTCTTGAGTCCCTCGGGTTGGACAGAATGGGTCAAAAATGTTCAGCCCCCCAGCACCATATTCTACGCCGAATACCAAAACACCGGACCTGGATCCACTTTGACGCAACGGGTTAAATGGTCGGGTTATAGATCCAATGTCTCTCAAGATGAGGCAGCCAAGTTCACGGTTGAATCTTTTATCCAGGGTTCCAATTGGTTGCCAGAGACTAGTGTCTCCTTCGATTCTTCTTTATGAACATATACTACTTCCCAATCTCATTAATTTGTCTTCTATTAATTTTCTGTGCTTGTTCCATTTTCTTTTCTTTTCTTTTTTTAATTCCCTCTTTATTTTGCTCACTCCTTCCAACTGTCCTTTTTGTAACATTAATATTATTTGGTTATATAGATACTTAAAAAAAAAAATCCTTACTAATTTTATGATCAAGAATAATAAAATTTTGATATGTGAATACATTGTATGAACATAATTTTAAAGAGATAAGTGATAAATAGTTCTCTAAAAATGATTTTTGAAAAAACTAACTCAAACAAGCCCTTATTCTATCTACTGCTCTCACTATTTTTCCTCCAACCAATATATTTTCAGCTCCCTAGCTCATATAGTAGAGGAGGCCATTTGAGGCTTTTGCAAGAAGGTTCAATGTGGAGATTAGACAGTAAGCTATTACTTGTTTGGAATTTTGTTCAAACTTGCGACTGTAGCTCACGCACTCAAGGATCCCATTTTCATGAATTGGATGTTTAGGAATCGAATCTTAACACTTAATTATTGGACAGACTGACAAAATTCACGAAGGATCTCGTCTATTCTTAAGAACTAATCAATGTAAAAGCTTCAATTAGAATAGATCTAGTATAACTATATTGTCAAAATAAACATTAAAAAAAAAAAAATGTACTTAGCTGTTTAAAGTCTTTTTCATTAGTATATGCTGCTAAGAAAAAGTGAATGTGGAGTGGAAAATACTTATGAATGATTACTCAGCTGAACAATTACTTATGAATGATTATTAAGATTTAAGAGAAAGTAAATGTGGAGTGGAAAATTTTTTCCTCTTCAAAACTCAATATTACCATTTTGTCTTCTTTAATTCTTTTTAGTTATGAAATAGTAAGATTGATTTTGATATTTAATAAAAGAGATAAAAAGCTAGTGAGACTAAACTCCATAATTTTGTACTCCGTATTAGCCTAGATTATAAATCTATTTGCTCAGATCATGTTCAATGGAGAGAGCTCTCATTTAGGTCTCCCATTTTCATATTTGAGAGTACTACAGTGCAAAAATGAGAGTTTCTCCAATTTTTGACACCATTGTGTTCATCATTGTATTTCAATGAGGTTAATTATTTGGGAAAATAAGACCATTATAAAAAGAATTTTTAAATTTAAGAGGCATTGATGCTATTGTCAAATTTAGGAGCCGTCGATAACCTCTTTCCAACTTAGCAATAAAAGCTCTAAATAGAAGTCCTTTTATTGGAGATATTCTTAGGAAAAAATAGAAGAAGAAGAAGTTGAATTGAGGAAAAAAAAAAAAAAAACCTAAAAAATTTCCCATCATCACATGCTATTAAAAAAAAAAAAAATGTTTTATTCAGTTTTTTATGAAATTAATGTATAGTTAAGAGAAATTATTTGTGTGATTTAAAATTTTAAGAAGGTTTAATAAAACTTAAATACAGTAAAAGGTACTGTAGTATATTTTCTTTCTCGAAGACCCTTGCGTGTGCTTGTTGGCGAAGTTGTCTTGGCTTCTGCAATTACATGAGCACACGCAGGCTTGGAAATTTTCTAGAAGAAGAAATATTATTAAAAAAATCAAAACAAAAGTAGGTTTGGGTTTGCTTCTTGGAAAACCAGATGCGGGTGCATTCTCCGTGGGCGCAGGGCATCGTAGGCAAAATCGTCAAATCAAAAGTACAAGAGCAATATCTTTGACGAGTAACCGATGCGGAGATTCGTGTTGTGCAGAACCAAAAGCCTCATCAGTAGCTATCACCGATCTCGCTTCTTGTCTTCTACTCCTTTTCTTCTCGATTCACCCTCTCCCATGGCTTCTCCTTCCCTTTCTGATCCTTCTCCTCCTGTTACCCTTGAAACCATCAATCCCAAGGTACGGAGTATGAGTTTTTTTTTTTAATAAAAATGTTGCTTCCTTCTTCGATTAATCCACACTTTTATTCACTGTTTGATTGCTTATCATGAACATGGGTAGGCTTGATCTTGCGCTTCTGCATCTGGGTCCGCCTTTTCCCTTTTTTTTTTTTTGGGGGGGGGGGGGGGGGAATTTTTCTTGGGGTTTTTTTTTTGTGTTTGTTTTCACATGCTCTCAGTATGCGATTCCTTATGTATTTAGCTGTGTGGTATGCTTGAGATCATTCATGTGTTTCTGTCATTGCATTTACTAATCCGTTTGTTTATTAAAGCAATTTTTTTATATTTAAATTTAACGCTGGCTCTCCATTTGCTCACTACAAATGCTTAAGTTTGTTAAATCCATTTGCTTACTACATACGCTGAATATGACTGTACCAGTTTCAAATGATATCGAATGATGCTTGAACCCCTTTTCTTTTTTTGGGTCTACCAATCCCCTGTTCTTATGTAACCTAAGATACGCAAAAACTCATTTTATACTCAACTGAAAACGTATTATTAGTTATGATTCCCTTATGAGAGCAACTCCAATGCATTAGCCAATGGAAGAGCCAAAGCCACTTTTTTGGCATGCTCCAATGCATTAGCCAAGCATCCCTCCAAATTTTGGCTTTGCCCAAAGTTTATCCACGGGGAATTGTGCTTGGTTGCAAGGGAAGAGAGAGATAGAAAGAGAGAGCCAGAAAATAGCTCTTATGCATTGGAGCACCTCTAGCTTACTGTAGGTAGCCAAAAACTGGCTTTGGCTTTTCGCATTGGAGATGCTCAGAGTTCTGTAAAATTTATAACCTCAACTCTACTGAAGTCTTGGATCAGTCGATTTAAATCAATCTGTAATAAGAGAGGTTTATATTTGTAGAGATTGATCAAACAAGTGATAGGTTTTCTGCTCTTGTTTGGATTTCTCACTCTTAATTTTTCTTCTTGAATTTGCGGTTGGTGTTAGCATTTTTTTTTTCTTGGCCTGATCCCTAACTACAAAGCTTTCTACTTTTTCCAGGTTTTAAAGTGTGAGTATGCGGTCCGCGGTGAGATTGTCTCCATCGCTGAGGTAATATAGCTAATTCAAGGATTTACCACATGTAGAATGTAGAACTATATTTGATGTATTTTCGATTTAGGGGTGCGCAGACATGAACATACTACCTTAAGGGGCAAAATTTTAGGAACCTGAACACGGCTGTAATGCGGACTCAGTAGTTGTTTACTAACATATTTGCTTGATGATTTATACGAGGACCTGAATATATTGAATCTGAGGATGTTAATCTCTGCAATATATTCACTTTTCTTAGAGTTCCTCATAATGTTATCTTGTTACAGCGATTGCAACGTGAGTTAAAAGCTGAGCCAGGATCTCATCCCTTCGATGAGGTACTTCCTTTTCCTTTTTCCTTTTTTTTTTTTTTTTTTTTTTAAAAAAAAAAAAAAAAAAGAAATTGAACAGGCATTAGGATCGAAGTTTGCTCACTATTTAAGTACCTTGTACTCTTCAGTCTTCAATGCTTTGATAAATATTTATGGACCATCTCTACTAACATTCTGTTAACAACTAATTGCAGATGAAATTGAATTTTGAAAAAGGAAAAGCCTTTTACTATTTTAACTTATTTACGGTTTCATCTAGTGGACTTGAATGAACCAAGCAGTACTGCTTACTGGATTTTGTTCTTATTTGAAACTTAAAGAACAAAATCTGGAAGAGGCATAAGGAAGTTTGTTGTACAACAGACGACTTTTTAACCCACTCCTTCACCATTATGTTTGCAATAACATTTGCCTTCCAGGCAGGATGCACCATATATAAATTTTTTAAGGTGGTTGTTTAACTTTTATACTGATTTCCTCCTCATATATACAGATACTTTACTGCAATATTGGAAATCCGCAATCTCTTGGTCAGCAGCCAATCACATTTTTCCGAGAGGTTGGTTTTCTGTAACTTCATTGTAGAAAGTAGTATTATACTGTTCATTCAGCTCAAGAAAATTCCTAATTATTGTCATCCCCGTCTTAGGTTCTTGCATTATGTGACCATCCAGCCATTTTGGACAAAAGTGAAACACAGGGTTTGTTCAGGTATTGGAAATCTATAGTAAGTTGTATGCTTTTTAATGCTGATCACATGTAGTTGGGACCAAGGCTTTGTTGATTTTTATATGCTTTCTGAGCTGATGTTTTAATTGGGTGATTCAAGGGAACCATAGTTATCAGACCTGGACTGGACAATGACCCGGTCGCAGGAGTGGGGTCACTGGTTGGACCGCTAGGTCAACTGGTTGTAGCATTTAATGAAAAAATATATATTATTTTACGAGTATATGAAAGTAATAAGGTTAAATATTATTTATTGTAGAGTTATAGCAACAATTTGGACACAACCTATTGGTAAAGAGGCATTTTATAGTATCTTTGAAGGAGGTATGCCGTTCAAACCTTTGGGAATGCATAATCTGTGCATAATATTTTAAATTTCTATTTAACTAGTTAAACTGGCCCAACTAACCGGTTCACTTAAATTTAGATCGCTTTAGCTGGTTCATACTAAGCCAGTTTGGGTTTTCTCCTTAAACAGTCCAATGGTAGACCCAGCCGATCAAGCGCTTGATATGGTTGTCTACCGCATAATGAAGAAAATGGTAGATGATACTCCTTGCAATTTACAATGCACAGATTTAAAATGGTATTATGAATATTATTTACTTGCTACCCACCCAGGATTTCATGGATATTTAGGAACATGTAGTATCTATTATGTATGAATTTTTGTTTGTCTTTAAACTCTATGCTAGTGATTGAAAAGTTGAAAAAATTTTGGGAGCACCATAAATATTTAATTCCAAAAGCACTGTAGACTTTGTACTTTTTAGTTGATCTTGATTCCATCTCTTATTGTTTCAGGATGTGTTTTGAGTTTCAAAATCATAAACGACGTTAAGTTGCCTACTCTTCCAAAATCAATTAAATATTAGAGTAGTCCTATAGTAAGCCAGTCAAAACAAAGGAATTTGATTTCCCGTTACGACCCATTGTTGCATCTCAGAATTCCGTAATGTTGTTGAACGAAGAAAGTAAAAGAAAAGAATTTCTAGACATCTGTTGACAATAAATCCCCACCATTATTAATTGTTCTTATAACCTGTTGCAGTGCGGATGCCATAGAGCGAGCTTGGCAAATCTTGGATCAAATTCCTGAAAGAGCAAGTGGTGCATATAGTCATAGTCAGGTAATGATCACCTCGTCTCCTCCAAGGAACTTTAAAAGTTTGAGTTAATGCATTACTCGTGGAGATGTGACGGCTCTTACTTTGTTCTGTTCACATTAGGGTCTCAAGGGATTACGAGATGCAATTGCAGCTGGTATTGAAGCTCGTGACGGTTTTCCTGCAGATCCAAATGATATCTTCATGACAGATGGTGCAAGCCCGGCGGTAAGTTTTAATTCACACCCTTTCTATTCTTTTATGAGTCAAAATTTCAAAAAAGATTATAATAATTTTCAAATTTTAATCATATAATAACAGGTTTTTGTTTCTTTCATATCAGGTCCATATGATGATGCAGTTACTGATAAGATCGGAGCAGGATGGAATTCTTTGTCCCATTCCACAGTACCCATTGTACTCTGCTTCAATTACCCTCCATGGTGGCACTCTTGTATGTTTGTATGATTTAAGAGCAATATTAGGAAACTCCTTGTTGACTTGGTTCAAGTGCTTAGTTTTGTCTGGTTGGAGTAAAGCGTGAGCTAAATCAATGGTTGACTTCCTCCCCCCACCCCCTCTCTCATTTTTTTAGGAGCATAGTATATGCTTACCTGACCATGTTGAACTTGGATTGAAGGCTTAGTTTATCTTCTAGTAGATTTGTAACATTAATAGGAATCTTTGATTTAGAACTTTAATTTGGTTTCTGCAGGTTCCTTACTATCTCGATGAAGCAACAGGGTGGGGATTGGAGATTTCTGAGCTTAATAAGCAATTAAAAACTGCAAAGTCCAAGGGCATTACCGTTAGGGCTTTGGTTGTAATAAATCCTGGCAACCCAACAGGACAGGTAATATTGAATAATAAGATTTTAAAATTTTAAATTTCCTTCTGAAGAGGCTTTGATGGGTAGATAATTTCTTACTTCTGACCTTTTATATGATTTTATCTTCTTGGGTTGCATCCCTGCAGATTCTTGCTGAGGACAACCAGCGGGAAATTGTAGAATTCTGCAAGAAAGAAGGTCTTGTTCTTCTTGCAGATGAGGTGGGTATAGTTGTCTTAGGACTTTCAGATATATATGCACTCTACTATTAAAGATTTGAGCAGTTCTCATGGAACTTAGATTGAAGTTGGTTAGTTGGGTCTTGACTTAATTCATTAATTGGCATAAATCATCAAACACACCTAAAAAGCCTTGCCATATGAAGTCTGGATGTGGCCTTTAACAGTGTGCAATATATATATATATTTATATATAGGTATATCAGCAAAACGTTTATGTTCCAGACAAGACGTTTCACTCGTTCAAGAAGATTTCCCGATCTATGGGGTTTGGAGAGGATGATATATCCTTGGTATCATTTCAGTCTGTCTCTAAAGGTGTGTTGATCTTATCAATCAAGTTGATCAAGATAAGGGAGGAACGCATCGAAAATATTGAATTTAGAGTTTAACGAGCATGTGTATCTTTGCTGGCTTCAGGGTACCATGGGGAGTGTGGAAAAAGAGGAGGTTACATGGAGGTTACTGGGTTTCGTGCTGACGTAAGGGAGCAAATATATAAAATGGCATCTGTGAATCTCTGTTCTAATATCTCTGGTCAAATTCTTGCAAGCCTTGTCATGAACCCTCCCAAGGTTAATCATTTTCCTTATTACATTACACCTTTCTCTCTCTCTCTCTCTCTCTCTCTCTCTCTCTCTCTCATTTTTCTTTTCTTTTTCTTTTTATTTTATGAAACATATTATTAAAGGTGTAGGAATGCTTTTTTAGGCTTCAATATTAATGTCTTTTTCATACACATGCCAAGAAATGATACTTGTAGCAGAACATACTGTGAATGCACAAAGAATATGGAATGGTACTTTTGGACAAATTAAAATAATACTTCTACATAAAATTCTCTAAAATGTAATAAAATTTGTTTCCTCCATGGATTTTAGTCATTAATCGTGGCCATGATTGAGCTTCTGGAGTAGTGTTGAGCTTTCAGACTGCGTAATACACTTGCTATTTGGTTTGTGCCGTGGAAACCAAGTTGCTTGAAATTTTCATATAGAAAATAACTATTATTTTCAAGTGTCATAAGCTAGCAAGTTTTATTCAAAGTTTCATATACAGTTCAGCATTCATTGCATCAGATGAAGTTTATTGGATGTATGCAGGTTGGAGATGAATCCTATGAATCTTATTCTGCAGAGAAAGATGGAATTCTCTCATCCCTAGCAAGGCGTGCAAAGGTTAGTTAAATGAACTCATCTCATTCAATGGCTTAAGATTTAAGACACTGAAAACTATGGATAAAAGGGAGGATAAAAGAGCAAGATTACAAATAATTTTGTAGGATTTGGAATTCACACAGTTTAATGTATACTGAGATTCTGGAAATCTGTGGTAGGTTAGTGATATAAAAGAGTCCACCCTTTTACTATTTCTATAGACCTTGTATGCATTCTTTGGTGGCATGATGGCATCCCATTGCCGTAATTTATGGTCCTCTTGTTAGTTATTCATCCACACTGTTTGTAGGCATGGCATTCTACTTCCACATTAACCTTGTTGAAAGCAACATAACTCAATTTGCATCCGTTGTAATTGAATTTTTCGTTTCTTTCCTGTTTTTTTTCAATAACAGACACTGGAAGAGGCATTCAACAGTTTAGAGGGTGTAACATGCAACAGAGCAGAAGGAGCAATGTATCTCTTTCCCCGTATTCGCCTGCCCCAGAAAGCAATTGAAGCAGCAGAAGCTGCAAAAGTAGCCCCTGATGCATTTTATGCTCGCCGCCTTCTCCATGCCACGGGGATTGTCGTCGTTCCTGGATCTGGCTTTCAACAGGTGAGCATTCCTGATGACCTTGCTTTACATGATTCCATGTTTCTGCAAGTATGTTAGCTTGACGTGATATGAAACTGCTGATAACTCCATTTGGAATATTTCCATACAAATTTCAGCAGATCTTCCCTTCTTTTGAAGGGTTAGGCAAAATACTATATTAAATCCAGAATAACTGTTGCTGGGTATGGCGATCCGATTAGTTTGATTTAAATATACGAAAGATCCTTGTTAGTATTTTATGAATAATAGATGGTTATAGTGCATGGATATTGCATTCTTGATTTCATCAAATTCAAAATGCTTAGATTGATTTAAATATGGGTTCTGACTGATGCTTTTCATTTTTGCCTTATGCTTTATGAAAGTTTCCGGGCACTTGGCATTTTAGGTGCACAATCCTGCCTCAAGAGGATAAGATTCCAGCCGTTGTCTCCCGTTTGACGGACTTCCATAAAGGATTCATGGACGAGTTTCGTGACTGAAAAATCTTTCCAGTCATTTCCAGGGTCCTGCTGTCAGTGTTCCAAATAAGGTGTCTCACCATTCATGTCCATTTACACAAACTGTGGTCCTTCTTGACCCTTTTTTAGGAAGGACAGGGTAAGTTTTTTGTTATACCGACAGCGTGCAAGTTGAATAAGTTTTCTGGTTATCGGCTCTGGGGTGCTTATTTGCTGAATTACTTGCTCAACCTTTCATTGTAGAACATGGCAATTTTCTTCGATAGAAACCCTTGGATGGGTTTTTCCGTTAATAATTCAATCGATTCTACAAGCCTTACATCACTTGTCGTCACATGCCTTGAAAGGATTCGAACGTTGAAAATTATATGTTATTTGTAGTGCTTTTGGATGTTTCTGAAAAATGGTCCATTTTCATTAACCTACTTAGAAATTTCTTTTTGGAAATACCTTGTCAATGTGCGTTTTTCATATTGGTTTCATTTTATTGCATTTTCAAAAAAAATATACTGAACTCTTTCGACCAACTAAAATTCATTTTGTAAAATAAATACAGTTCTGTTCAGAAAAGAGTAATCTATCACAGCATTCCATGAGCGCATACCAATCTTTTACTCTCATTTCTTAATTTTGTTTACAGCCTGTTTGGAATGAGGGAAGAGTGGGAGGAGGGAAGGGAGAGGAGGGAGGCTTGTTTAGTATGAGAGGGGGGAGGAGGGGAGGGAAAAGGGAGAGGAAAAAGGACCATTGTGCCATCCGCCCAAAGTTGGGCGGAAAAGTGGAGGAAAACTCATTTTATGGGATAAAATGATTTTTTTGCCCTTTTTAACATTTTAAAAATCCACAATTGCCCCTCTTTCTTCTCCAAGCATACACCATACATATATACCCACGCCCACTGTTTTATATATATATATATACACACACGTGCGCGCGCACAAGTGAAGGCTTCCAAATTATTTGTAATATTTTTATATATTATTAAAAGTATTTAAAATATATTTAAATATGAGAGAATAAAATTATAATTCAATACAATACATCATTTCACTCCCCCTTGTTTTACCAAATACATGGAAGGAAGGAAGGAAGGAAACCATTTTTCCATCCATCATACCAAAAACACAGGAAGGAAAAATGGTATCCCTCCCCTGAGGAAGGAAAGCTCATCCCTCTTATTTTCCATCCCTCCACTTTTCTATCCCTCCTACCAAACGAAGCATTAGTCTTTTCATGTGTTACTTTGCTCTCTGCCTAAATAAATCACAAATTTTCCAGAATTTGGAACTAAGTCCAATCTAAATTAAGTCCATCAAAAGTAATTCATCTAGTGAAAGTGCAAAAAAATTTATAAGACTCACAACTATAAAGTTTACCATTGACCAGAACAGGGTGAGGGAAAAGGTTCCCTGGCCAAAATCCCAAGCCATAATCAAATAAAATATTCTCCCAGCAAATTCAAAAAGGATTCATGCATGACAATAATGGGTAACAGAATCTTAGTCGAGGGAAGATTTCTATGAAAAAGGTTCCTCATCAAAGGCGACTAATGACTGCCTCCACCTCGGAAGGGGAATAAAGATGGTAAGTTGGAGACACCTTCGCAATATCAACATTATTGGGAGTCACCTGAGATTCAGTAACAAAGCTCAGTCAGAGTGAGTGATTTGATAAAATAAAATAAAAAAGTGTGGATTGCATTACACCAAAGCTTTACCTTTTCCTCCATAACTTGCTTCAAAATCGAAAGAGCTATTGTTTCAGCCTCTTGAAGAGTTATGTCCTGGAAACAACAAACAAAGATCAACCACAAACAACTGTGCCATGTGATGACCAAACGATAAAAAAAAAGATTGTCATCTTGGCATGGATGCAGTAAATTTAATTATACTTCACACTACTGAGCCAAATAGTATAAATTTAATGAGCAATGAACGGTTAACGAACAGTTCTGACTCGAAAACAAAGCCAACACGTCATTCAGTTTTCAGAGGGAACAAACAACAAATCCAGCAAACATTAATATACATACAATAACACAAACACAAACAATCGTGCGAGCACACAAACAAACCTTGTTATATTGCTCCTGCAGAGAGCTGTCCGCACCTTCAGAACCAGAACCAATAGCCTTTGCATTGCACTGCCAAAATGTGCCAGAAGGATCTGTATAGTATCTGCATATCAGGCATTTACCCTTTTAGTGCC
>JAESVK010000097.1:1370220-1383684 GCA_017140935.1 Hamamelis virginiana | reverse complement strand
GCACACAGAGATTATGTACATAGAAAATAAATAAAAATAAACTAACTTCAATCTTAATTCCTTTTAATTACAATTTTTAATTGCGGACTGTAAAACGTAATATGGAAGATTTCACCAAGTAGTTTGTCACCAGGTCCAGTCCTCTACCAACACATGAAGTAGTTAAAACCCACAAATGGTCCTGTGAGATGTAATTTTGATAATAATGACAAAAGTAATAAGCAACAATCACATGGAATAGTGAAAAACCAATAATGCTTCCTGCTCAATGAATGTAAAAACCAAATCACAATAAGAGAAACTGGATAAATTGTAGAGTGAATTGAATAATCATGGAGATTAAATATTAAACTACAATAAAATTTGGATATTTTGATATATTTCAATTATACCTCACAAAAAGAAAATGAAAAAAAGAATTGAAAAGGGAAGCTGTTATGACCATAGATTCTTCATCTCCTTCACCAAACCGTAGGGCCAGATCACACAAAGCTTGTGTAGTGGATTCGACAGTCATTGGCTCACCATATGAGAACCTATGATTCTGATAAAAATAAATTTAAATAATCAATAATTGAGCTATGTTGCCACACATAGCAAAGCAAAATAATGATGATAATAATACACATCTCATCATCATCATGAACAGTACCTGAGTTTCAACTCGTGCATGTTCAACAAGTGTACGAGCATCAGCAATCAATCCACTCATTGCACACCCGATATGGTCATCAATTTCCATAATTTTCTCCACACTGCTAGGCTCCTGAAAGAACATTGAAAGAAATAATGTCAGGATGAAGTTGCAACCCTCTACATTTCCAACGCGTACAAAAAAATCAACATCAAGAACAAGAAAAAATCCCAATTCTGAAATCCAGTGACAAATCTTGATATATTTAAATAGAGCAACACAGTGACATTGACATTGTAAAACATCCATGGAATGGCTCTAGCATTCTACTGCTACTCTCGTATTTGGAGCAAAAGGTAAATACTTTGTTAGAAAGTAGGTTTTTTAGTTTCAGGAAAATGCTATGCTAAGCTACAAAGTACCATTGCAAGTATCACTACAAAGAAAAAAATGCCGTGAATTTCCAAAGCTACCCTGTTCCTTCTTTATAGCGATACTTGTAACAAAATTTTAAGTTTCAAATATGAAAACCCCTCCACCAAGTCATTCAGTTAAAAATCTCTAGCTTAATCAACAATATGATAATTTGTAAATTGGGGGAAAGAGGGAACCATTTGAAGCTAAAATGAAATCCAGTGCTAGCTTCAATAATTTGAAATGACTAGGTAATCGTAACCATAAACAACAAATGTCAATCATAGGATTTAAATAGATAAAAGCAATTAATAATCCGGGCCTATAGAAAGCAGGCACACCAGCAGTGGCGAAGTGATGCGTTTCTCAACTGCGAGCACAACACCTTCTTTGGTCTTTATCCCAATTGCAGTGGAACCCAACTGTAATAAAAATCCATATACACTTGAATTAAACACCTAGCTTTTTACAACGATGAACTTCCAATCCCAGAGAAAGAGAGAGAGAGGGAAAGGAGGGGGGGTATATAGTATATACCTTGATTGCTTCAATGGCATACTCGACCTGAAACAATCTACCTTCTGGAGAGAAAGTATTGACACCTCTGTCGTACTCAGTCCTTTAAACTCACACACAGAATGTATTTATTAAAAACAAATTAAAACAGTTCATAAACTCAATGAGTTAGGAAGCAGAAAATGGGCGGTCAGGAGGGGAAAAACCCTAGATTTATAGGTCAAAATGATAATACCTTGTAAGAAACATCTTCAATCTGATTGAATGGTTTGAATCTGCAGAAGAGAAACCCAAATATCAGCTTGAGAAGTGAATTAAATTCTATGATTTCAGGGATCATGCTCATAGTTCGATTTGAAAATCGAAAAGAACAGATATAGCAAAAATTGGTGATGATCTGAAGAACAAAAGTGACGTAAATTCTGATATTAAAAAAAAACTTAAGTACAATGGTTGAAAGAGAAAATAAAGATCCAAAGAGTGTTTTGGAGAGAGAGCTACCTGAGAATGTGTTTGTGTGAATGAGAGGGGAGAAGCTGCTTTTTCTGCTTTGCTTCCTCTCTTCAGTATTTACTCTCTTTCAGAACCCTTCGTGCTGAGCAAGGCAGGGTTGTATAGACTTGGCTCGGGTTAACGAGTTCGGAGCAAACCAACCAAGGTCCAACTAGTCGAGTCGAATTAAGTAGCAGATTATTTAATGTTGAGCTTATGTTAATGGTTTTTGGAGTTTAAAATATTATGTTAATGGGTCTGCATTTTTAATATTTATATTAATGGATATGAGATAACGATAATATTCTTAAGAGCAACTCCAACCATCACATGCAAAAGCTCATTTTGGGCATTTTGTCTCTTAGAATATAAAAAATCAAGCTCCAATAGAGTAGGCATCTTCCCATCCATTTTGTTTCTTTCCCAAATGGGAAGACAAATTCGGCCAGAGCATGAGTTATAGGCAAAACTGCCACATCAGCAAAAATAATATTTTGGATATTAAAATATTAAATTTTGAATGATTTGAATTCAAAATAATATTAAAATATGAATAGTTTGTCATTTTAGCTAGACATGGTTGGAGTACAATTCCATTTGAATAGGCAAAATGAGGAGGCAAAACATTATTTGAGTGTTTTGGATAGACATTTTGCCTTTCTATGGTTGAAGTTGCTCTATCTTTAGATATTGATGGAAATACAATTCAAACGGTCAATTTTTTCTTATAAAATGATAAAAAGTGTAATAATGAAGGGGGATTGGGGATTATATGCAATATTGGAGATTATATGTTAGTATGGAGATTGGAGATTATTTGTTTTGTGGGGATTATATGTTAAACATTTTTCACAATTTAAAAATAGGGTTTTATATTAATAGGACCTCGATATTAGATCATTGTACTAATAGGTCCATGGGCTTTCATAGATATATGACCGGGTGATTTTATTAAAAATATGACAAAAATACCCATGTATCTGTCGCATGATTTTAGCGGGCAGAATCCAATTAAATTGGTTACCATAAAACATGGCTGAATAATAGGGATATGGGTTTATCGTGGTCAACCATATTCCACGCTCGAATGAGTGAATATGGAGGGTTTCATTCGATCCAATCACTAATGGCATTCCCACGGGTCTCCAGTCATCTTCTCCGGTATGTCGATGATGATAGAGAAAATAGGTAAGTTTTTTTTTTCTGTTCCAATTTGTGGGGCTTTTTTTGTTATTATATTTTTCCGGGTATTTCGGGGTTATATACATTATGATAATGGATCTTTTGAGTAAAGATAAGTTTTCCATTACTGGTAGTGGGTACATCGAATGTTCTTTACTCATTACCGAATGTATACATCTCGATAATCGATTTTTTTATTTATTTTAATCATGCATGCGTACATATGATTTGTCAGTACAGACCAAACAACCAAAATTATAGTGCATATCATGTGATATGTATACATGTATTGCGACTTTGTTGGGGCTGCTTGGTATGTACTGAGGTCATGGGTGCTTTTGGGTTGATGTATTCATAGTGGTTTACTGTGGATTTCTCGAAGAGAGTCGTGTATACATTACTATTTTGTGCTGATATATTCATGTATACATGAATATTTTTGTTAGCAGATGTATTCATGATGTATATATACATTAAAAGTATTCTCATTCAACTTTCAAGATTAAAAAAATTTAAAAATAAACTTTGAAGATTTACATTTATACATGTATATTTGTAAAGCGGAACCAACCTTGGTGTGCGAAAAATGACCGAGCTTCATCCATATTCACTAACCTTTATTTTTGTTACATTAACCCAATAAATAACACCAGCCAAGAATTTTTTGACCTTTATCTTATTTCAAATTTTAAAACTTTCCATTATCTAATTGGTTTAGATTATCATTCAAATAAAAAAAAATATTGGGCTGATATATTCATGTATACATGAATATTGTTATAAAGTTTGGTATTATTGGACAGATATATTCATGCCATTAGAGAATATTCTCGTTCAACTTTCAAGATTAAAAAAAATTTAAAATAAACATTGAAGATTTACATGTATACATGTATTTCTGTAAAACAAAACCAATTTTGGTGTGCGAAAAATGACCCACCTTCGTCCATATTCACTGACATTTATTTTTGCTGACATTTATTTTTGCTGCATCAACCCAACAATTAACACTAGCCAAGGATTTTTTGACCTTTATCTCATTTCAAATTCTAAAACTTTCATTATCCGATTGGTTTCGATTATTATTAAAATAAAAGAACTTCCTAATAAAGACCACATTAAATCATATAATATATATTATGAAAACTAAAATCTAGCTGAAAAATTAGGAAATAGTATATTAGACAATATATGTTATTAGTTGACTTTGAATTTAACTTAGAGGGACCTATTGGTTTAGGATCTTATGATTTGGATTTGGTGACAATAAAAATTGTTTTCAGGGTCGTATTGATCATTTTTCCCTTAAAATATATTGATGTGACATTAAAACCAACTGATGATAAAAAGTGTAATAATGAGTGGGGATTGAGGATTATATGCAATATTGGGGATTATATGCTAGGAAAGGGATTGTGGATTATTTGTTATTGTGGGGTTCATATGTTAAACATTTTTTATAACTTAAAAAAATTTAGGTGACATTTAAAGTGAACTGATTTGATTCGTAAAAGCATGATAATAATCTATTGGGGATTGAGGACTATGTATTAATATGAGGATTATTTGTTAATGTAGGGATTGTGGATTACATGTTATGGTGGGGATTATGTAGAAAATTCGAATAATTTTTAATTTTTTTTGTACAGTTAGTAGGGTATTTTCGTCAAAAAAAATAATGATCAGTCCATTGATGTAAATATTGAAAATCCGGACCCATTGACATAATATTTTAAACTCGGAGGTCCATGGGCGTAAAATACCCATTAAAATTCCATAGTAATCCCATTTTACCATTAGCAATTGTTTTGTGTTAGTTTGGAAAAAAAAAAAAAATGTATTGTGTTATGACATAATCTTTTTGATGGGTGGGCATGTCATTTTGTTTTCTGGGACTCATTTGATGATGAGACTCACAATATTATTATTATTTTTTTTTTCATTTTGAAGTAAGATAAGCCCAAGCCATTTAAATTCGGGTTATCTCCTTGGGTTGCACTGAGAGAAGCCATGAGATTTGGTGATATGGGTTTGTGCTTTCTTGATTTTTCTCCTATATTGATTTGGTGAATTTGGTTTTGAACTTTTCAAACCCAAAATCTCAAAAGCGAACATTTCTGCTTACACCACCATTTTGAGTAATTCATAAAGCATTCTTATCATTAAATTTATTAGGCGTGCAAGTTTTTTAGACCAACCAAACAAACATTCATACTGCAAAATGTCTCCCAAGCCAAGGGTGTTTTCAGCTCTGCTGTAAACAACAACTGAATTAATGTTCCAAAACCAGTACAGGACATAATGAAGCTTAAAAAGAAACCCTCTTCAATTCCTACGCAAATTCACAGTGTAGAGTTGATGAGACAGTGCCCCACGACAAGCCCCATGATGAGGGAGTGATCAATGCAAGGCTCCACCACCATTGTCAAAACATCGTTTCCTAAAACAACTCCATCTGTGGATCGTTTTCTCTTTACCTATTAATACAAGCAAAACATGGAGTCGATCGATCAGCAGAACATTAAACAAACAAGTCTAGTACGTTCTGGCAAAAACAACTCACCTCTGCAATGACCCCTCCTAACTTGTCAACTATCTTGCATGCTGAATTAAACTTGCTTTCAATCTTATAATGAAATGGCTGATTTTTATCCGAGCTCACCATAACTTCACTCAGTGACTTCCATCCTGGAATACCCAATAAGGATTTCTTTACTTGGAAACCAGCTGGCTTTCCCCTGTCAATCCCTGTACCTGTGGATCTGTATCCCTCCCAACACCTCAACAATTTGAATTTCTGCGCACACAAAAAAAATTTAAAAAAACTCAATTTGTTAACTGTAAATTCGACTTTAATTAATATAATTTGCAAATGATGCTGTCATATATGATTTCCTCTCTTACCTTTCTGAGTATGGTGAATAGAACTTTGCCTCTGAAATCCATGAGATAAACTTCATCACTACATTTGCAGTTGTAGTTATCGACACGATACACAATTTGGCCATTCGAATCAAACACGGTGCAGCCTCTGCCACTCAGTACTAGAGACTTCATCCATATTGTAAAAACCTCTTGTTTGGAAGTTAGGTAGCAAGAAGCAGATGAAAGCGGTGCATGGGGATAAACCTTTGCCATCTAAACAATTTTGGGATGCTTCTGTAGATTTTAACACCTCTTGAGCTTTTCAATGGTACAAAAAGCTGAGGTAATGGGGAAGAAGACGTGTTGTATTATTATATTATATTTACACATATATTAACTTGTACTAATCTTCGCCCAAACCATTGAAGTATTATTTATATAATATAATTCTATTGAACCTTATCACTTTAGTACGGTGCCCTTTGTGGCTTTGCTATATGGGGCTTTCACTGTTCCTAAGTGGAGATTGAGTCAGGGTCATCTAACTAATGATACAGTATATTTGTCAGCATCGGCTACCACATGTATTTAGAATTAGTCTCCTGTATTCTTCATAGAAAGTCTACTTCCACATCCACAGATATGGTTAGAATATGATGAACACTAGTGATCGGCATGAAATGTTATATATAGAATGATTGTACGTGATCAATGGTGAGAAGTTCAGTGCGCAAAATATATTATTTTTAGAAGCAATGCGTCCTGTCTTTCTCCACATGCGTTTCAAAGGCAGCTAATTTGGACCTGTTTTGTGGTGGAGCTTCATTAACACTAAACCTATGACTAATCCTGGACCTCTTGTTTAATGTATTCTATTTTTTCAAATTGCCATCTATATATATTTAATTGCTTGGGTGTTAAAGTATGAAGTGAGAGAGATTAGATGAATATTGTTATTATATATAATTTAAGTCTTAGGAACTCTAGATTAATGGCAAACAGCTTCTTTGTTGTCTCTCTCCTAGACCTTGCTCTTATGGTCTGGATAAAGAAACACAGAGGATGTTGATTGGTCCACTCATCTAATTTATCATTATATCTCCCGCCCCCTCCTCTGTGTTTCAATTGGCTGTTGGCTCTCCCTTTTCCAGCTTACATGCCCCAAAACCATACAGGATTGGCTAGTTTAAGGCATTTTCTAGGTAAAGCAATCCTGGAATAAAGAACCCAATATCCAGCCTACCCCTCGATGGGGCATGACCTCTTCTCCGTCCATATGTTTTGATACTCTTTTCTTTTTCATTTTTTTTTTTTTTTTCTACACATGCCACACTGATGATCTTCGAGGATCAATTGTGGATCCACTTCCAAAGTTCTTCCTGTATATGGCTCAAGATTTTTGTGCACTCCTTTCCAACTAATTTTGCCAATCTCACCTCTAGAACTTTTACCTGCTGTATCAAAATATATCTATGGAGATAGAGAGGATGGTGTGATCTTTTTGTGCCAATTGAAAGCAAAAATATTAACCGGAAAATCCCATTCGTCATCCCTCTTTGTCCTCCCTAATGCATTTGACCAACCTGGAACAATTATTTCGAGAAACCGACCGTTGGATTTGATGTTCCACTTATACTTATTATGAATACAAAAAAATCATATTGATCCGATAGTCTGTTTTTGAAATTTTGAAAAAAATTGTAAACAATAATGAAAAAATTGTAAAAAACTATCACAGTATATTTTTGAAAAACCAACCTTTGGATCAATGTGGGTTTTTACATTCATGATACGTGTAAATGGAGCATCAAATCCACTAGTCGATTTCTCAAAATAGTTGTTCCAAGTTGGTTTTTCAACTCCCAATTTTTCCTTAATTAATCTTACCTTCATGGTATTAGATGTTCTTTTCTTTTTTTCGTCCCAAACAATAGGTACCTACCCCATCCCTACTCCAACCCCAACCTCATGTAATGCTAATAAATGGATATTGACACGGTTCCATGTATTCGAACCTAAAAAACTCTACCCTGCAAGTGGAAATACATGTAACTAGGGCAATAGACCAATGGTTATATATGGCATTCTTTTCAAAAAGATATATATATATATATATATATATATAGGATTATAGGAAAGGGGGCAATGCCATTCTTACCGAATTCTCATACAAAAAGATAACTATTCTTAACCAAATTCTATCTTCTTCAACACAATGAAATCAGATTTTGAGTTCAATTTCAAGACACTAAATGAGCAATTTAGAAGCTCAAAAAACCATTAAATATATTCTTTGAAAATTAAGCTGCAACTATCAGCTTGAATGGGGCCGGAGGTTTGATCCATCATAGAAAAGCATGGTTAGAGAAAATGAGAGTAGAGAGAAAAATAAAAGGGAGACAGTAGGGTGAGAAACGTGCATGGAGACATTGGGAGGGAGACGATGCTTGATGCATGCTGACAATAACACTAAATAAAATGTTTATGAACATCTGGGTACCAATACAAAATGGGAGTTAAGAGCAGTGGGTGTCAGATCCAAGGGATGCAAATGCTTGTTTGAGGGTCTTACATGTACATATATAAGCCATCAAATGGGGCCGCTCAAATTGCAGAGGAAACCAAAGGCTTTTGCATAGCTTTGTATTTGACTGGTTAACCTTTCTGAATGTAATATACTTATTCCCCAGCCTTTAAGCTCAATAAAACCCCGGGGGTGGAAGGAAAAGGAAAACATAAAATATTTCCTTGTTTGGTTGTCCAGAGAAAAGTGAGAACAAATTATGGAAGAAAGCAATTTTCATTGGGAGAAAGATGAAGGAAAAAATAAAATATAAGAATGAAAAGGCCCTAATTATTTGTTTGAGAAGACAAGTGTGACAAGTATAGCATGTTCACACAAATATGCTTGCGTCTAAATGCGAATTTTGGAATTGACTCAAAGAACACAACCATAACCAACCTTACAAGTTAATTACAAAATGTCAACTACACTGATGGACTACACGAATTGAATTATATATAATACTAAAATATATAGCATTAGACTTTCTACTATTTTTGGATTGGACATAGACAGAGAATCAAACACTGCCCGAATATATTCCCAATCCTATTCCTGCTAAGCGCTACCACCATTAATAATAATACAGAGCTCTTCCTTCATTTGAGGCCCCTGTGCTAAAGCTGTCTCTGTCTAGCGGAAGGAAACAAATTAATAGGCTGTAAATGCCATAGTCACAAATCGCATGCATGCCACAACGAACCTAATTATATTTGACAACAAAACTTATAGCAGGAATTTGTGTATCTGGGCTAGCCCCTCTCAACCGGAATTCACCAAACTTGCTGCAAAACAGAACACAATCAAAAGCACGCAACTAAGAAATACTCCGATCCGTACTATGAAATATGAAAGAAAGGGCAGGAAGGCATCAAGGATGTAATGCATACAACAATATTAATGATCCATGGAATATTCAATCACATTTACCCCAGTACTGCTCTTCAATTCTACATCCCCATCCCCCGCATTTCATCAAAATAGCTATTTGTAATCAATCACGTACAAGGAGACCCCCCCTTCCGTGAAATGACCATCACTGATATCATGCACTAATTATTTGAAAATACTAGCTACCTAGACTTCCCTTTTTACCTATTTGGACATTAGAACATTATAAACCACATCTTGTTTTATTTATTTCCAAACACTACTTATTTTTGTTCTCACAAATAGTAATACCACCCATTTCTATAACTTAATTTTTATGACATATAAATTCAATTACCTATTAAAAATCAATTATTTTGTCCTTTCTTTTTATAAATGAACACCCATTACAAAATACTTCATCCACCACTTTCACTAAATCCTCACTTAAATTATCATCGAAAGAGATGTATAACTGCCATCCTCAAAATGTTCCATCATTCCTTGTGACAGTTAAAGTAGCTTCATTGCAATATTTAACCCAAAAATTTTAAATAAATAAAAAAGTAGAAGAAGAATAACAACGTATGCGCGCTTCATTACAAATATTAGCAACATATGTTCCAATAAATTCAGGAGTAAAGCCTGCAAGAGCCTCTAGTATGATAGTTCATGAACAAGTTTGATGTTTTTCAAGTAAATATGAAATATTTAGCTGTGTCCTTTAGCGCGCGCGTGTGTGTATATATATATATATATAGATAGAGAGAGAGAGAGAGAGAGAGAAAGAGAGTTATGGAGTATGATCTAGTCAGCAAATGCTTATTTAGCCTATGTCAGCAAACACTTAAATAGCTGTTAGATAATTTAAATAGCCTAGATCATTACTCAAATAGCTGAAATCTAACGGCCATTTAAGTGTTTGCTGACTTAAGCTAAGTATTATTACTGAAAAATTCCTTGAAAGTAATATTATTGAAAAAATATGCATATTTTCATTATTTGTGATATTAATATTGAAGGCATAAAATGATTTATATTTTTTTATTTTGTTACATACCCATAAGTGTGTGACATAATTGTTTTATACCATTAGATTCAATAGTCTTTTTAATATAACAAATAGATCGACAAAAATAATTTAAAATCTCAATTACCTCAAGGTATAAAATTGGACCTCATGGTTCAAAGCTCTCAAGTCAAGAATTTTCGGATAATTTTTATTTTTGGTTTTATGTTCTTTTACTGTTCTTTTATATTTAGATAAAACCAATAGATTCTTTATTAACCCATTTGCTTAATTGTTCATTTCTCAACATTGGTTTTAGGTAGTTTGAAAAATATTCTCACTTAACAATGCATTTAGACTTTTATTTTGAGTATATGGAAAGTCAAATAGTCATAAAATCGTTGGTCATCCTATTTTGAGTCTAAATTGAAATTTGCCCTTAATTAGTACTCATATGTAACATTTATCTCTGTATCATACTATAATTTAAGATGCAATTTATAAAAAGTAAAGTAAATTAATTTTAATTTATAGAATTAGGGTTAGAGTTCAGTACCCACAATAAAATTAAATTTAGGAATTTGGCAAGTTGGATGCGTTCAAAAAGGAGAGTAATATCAGCGATAAAAATTAGAGTTCAATAAATCTCGACTTCTCAATTATCTCAATCAAACTCTATAGGGCATATTTCAATCCTAAATTCATATAGAAATTATATATACCTAAATTTTTTTTGCCTCGAGGAGGCTGGCCCCAAACCTTTACACAAATCTTACTCAAAAGATCAGTGCCCCTCTGGAGCAATTTTTTCGCTCCGACCCGGCTAAGATTAGATGGTCAGCACCAACAAACATCTCCATGAAATATGAACTAGAAATGGATAAAGATGAAAGTTCTTCAATAGTGATTAGGAAGGGAATTAAGGATTTGAGAAGATTAGTGATGTAGAATAAGAAATCCAATTAAATTGCGACTGTTGGATATTTTATTATAATTTTATTATTTTTATTAGTTTAGGATTTTTTTTATTTATTTTAATTGGTATTTTTTAAGATTTTGTTTATTTTACCAGTTTTCTTTATTTATACGCATAGATTGTAGCCATCAAAGCAAGGAGACTATAGCTTTTTTATCAATAATATTTTTTTGAGAGTTTATTAAACTTTTTTTGTTGGGTCAATCAAGCACAACTTCAAAATGCAAGTGGTATGGATATATGAACTTTTTTGCTAGGTTATGAGATTTGAAACTTGGATGATGATGTCAAAAACAGGTAAAAATGGGCCGGGTTAGGCAAATCGTGGACTCGATTGGACGATGATCCGATCTCTTACACCGGTGTGGTGGTCCACCTACAAAGTTCCGATGACTAAGTCAGTGTTTAGAGAATGTAAAGAATATGTTTTCTAATGGGGTGGTGTTACGTACCTCGTATGAGATGTGACTCTTTCCTTTATATAGGGTCGTCACAAGGAGGAGCACTCGAGTGCTATAATCCCTCTCTGGTGACCGTCCGGGGGTAGGGTCGAAAATACCTTTTATGATATTTTATAACCGTGTATTAGATCATTATGACTTGTTGCTATTCAGTGTCAGAGGATTGCACGACATGCCTGCAGGTTGTATGAATCGGTTAATGCAGATTCTTTTTGTATAGCTGGCTCTGCATGATCATGATGAGGCGGTTAGCAGGGATCGGCCTACCCGGTTAGGATCGAGTTGCATATAACAGATCGGATAGAATACCTTATGATCACATCGGGTTTACTTTTGTCCCCGTGTCAATGGAAGATTGGTAGTCGGTTTTTACCCTCCTCATTGGATATGGTTGATAGTATTCGGTGATTATGTATATATATAAAATGAATTTGATATTTTATGGTTTTTTTTAGTAATAAGAAGATGAAGATGAGTTTAAAGATCTTTGCCAAGGGTATTTAAGTTATGTTTATTATAATTACAACAATTCTATATCACCCGACACTTTAATCTGAAATTAAAAACCACCATGACGTGTTGTGGTTTGAGTGATGTATAAAAAAAAAAAAGTAATTTGAGAGAAGAGGCATCACCACTCAAATTATAACACATCAGGATGGTTTTTAATTTCGGGTTAAAGTGTCTGATGTTATAGCAGTTTTCTTATAATTAATAGATAATTGTGAGAGTACGTATCCATGTAATTCACCTATATATATACTTGTTAGAATTTCTAATAAAAATTTATATTTAAAAAAGTTTGGATCGAAACACATGAGAAAAATAAATCAAAATCTAGAATACTTTATATTGTAAAAAATAAATAAATAAATAAATAAATTAGATTGTGTTAGCCCTTTGCTCGGGAATGCGAATTGCGAAGATTAAAAAATGAAAGCAACAAAAGCCGTAAGGTGTTTTGGTTTCGTTAAGATACATGTTTGAGTTGGTAGGCATAGCTGGCGTACAATTGTACAAATTAACTCCATCTTGTTGCGGAAAACAGATTTCAATAGACTCCGGAGTCCGGACGCGGTTTGGTTTAAGGCATGAAGGAAATGATTAAATGATTATAATTCCTCAATTACTGTCCGGTCAACCCACCGAATCAATGTCCTTTAATTTTTATTTCTAATGTCATTTTTCCACAACACCAAGGCTATTCTCGGAAATTCACTGCCAAAATGCTACCCCTCCACCCATTCAAGTTTTGACTCTCTATCCTCTCCAACGTCGTCGTTTTCTAACTTTCGCATAATTTAAAAATCCTTCAATTACTTAATTTAATTATTAAGTTTCATTTTGATGAGTGTGCATTCACGTTGCACTCTGAGAGGGTCTCCATCGCTGCTACAGGCAAAACAAAGGAGGAAGAAAAAAACATGAAAGAAGGAAGATACAAATAGAACAGAGGAGGAAGGAGAAGAATATTATTAGTCA
>JAESVK010000097.1:1332772-1370120 GCA_017140935.1 Hamamelis virginiana | reverse complement strand
CCCCCCCCCCCCCCCCCCCCTTCAAATAGATGCATTATCTGATCATTCTATTTCGATACTTGTCGGAATTGCCATAAATTTACAGGTGCCGGTCGATATATGTTTCTCTCCTACGTGTATGTGTATATATATATATATATTAAATTAAATCCTTCATATATATATATTCAGCACAATTGTCCTGAGAAGGAGAACTCCATGATTGATTGATTGATTATTGACTCGTTTCGTTTGAATCTATAAAGAATCGCTTTCTGGGTAGGAGGGGTGTTTTCGCCACGTACCCCTCAGCTTTCGGCGTATCACGGTTCTTGTGGGCGTGGCGCAAATCTGTTTGGTGTCTTTTTTGACTTGACCTGGAGATCTGATTGTGATATTGATTGTAATTCAAGGTAATTTTGTTGACAATTATACCCAAGACTCTTTCAGTTTTTTTATTTATTTTGGTTTATTTATTTATTGGACAAGTATTGCGATGACATGAATTAATTTGGGCTTTCTTCATTTGGGGTGGGTTTATGAGAATCATCATTGTAATTATTGTTTTGGGTTGATATTATTAGGCGAGATGATGTTTGTTTTTAACGGGAATTCATGGATTATGCGTGGGCGTGATTGAAGATAGATGGGTTTGAGTTGGGTCGTCGTAGGAACCGTGTTTTAATCTCATTTGTAGTGGCTGACAAGCTTTCGTCGAGTTGTGATATTTTTGGGGGGTTTTGAATCAGTGCTTATTTTTTCTCTGTTCTATTGATTTTGGATCCGGGGAAGTTGTTTTCAATGAACTGAGACGCAGTTTCGGTTCGAAAATTTATTTGGAATGATCACAGAACTCTCAACTCTAATTCGCTGTGAACAGTGGATGGATTTTTTTGCTAATCAGAAGTTGAATCGAACAGAGATTAGGGTTTCAGCGTTTGAATTTGGATTTAAGGTTCCTAGGCGATAGTTTGAAGAGTTTGCGATTGCAAAAATCCCAAGAGTCTGTTTTTAAGTTAATTGAAGAAATTGAAGAGAATGATGTCCTATATATTGGATTCAAATGGAGAATCAAGAGCTACTGTGACTCCCTCAATTATTGCAGATTGGTCTTGATCAATTGAATTCAGGTAGGTTTTGGAGTCTGGCATCTAGAATTATATGTACTGTTGCTCAGAAGCTATGGAGTTTGATATCTGTTTTTGTTGACATTATCTTTTTCGTCCCTTCGTTGCGAGCACGTTGCGTTCAAATTTGGTATCTGGTTTATCGAGTTTGGGGAGGGCCTCTATTATTAGTAGGATCAGACATTTCTGTCCACCTTCCCACTTCCTGGGATATATCGTTTACAGTGGCAAATGATCATTCCAAAATGAACGGGGCACAAGGACTGTTTGTCGATGGACACCCCTGTCAAGACATTCTTTGAGCTAGTTGCAATCGTGAAATCCTGGATCCCTTGGCGGTCTGAGCCGGCTAATGTGTCAAGGGATTTTTGGATGCCTGATCGGAGCTGTAGGGTATGCTACGAGTGCGACTCCCAGTTCACGATATTCAACCGTAGACACCATTGTCGACTCTGTGGCCGAGTTTTCTGTGCCAAGTGTACAGCAAACTCTGTTCCTGCCCCATCTGGTGACCCAAAAATTGCCCGGGAAGAGTGGGAGAAGATTCGTGTTTGTAATTACTGTTTCAAGCAATGGGAGCAGGGTGTAGCTACTCTTGATAATGGAATCCAGGTTCCCAGCCTGGATCTTAGTACATCATCATCAGTGGCAAGTTTGGTGAGCACTAAATCTAGTGGCACTGCTAACAGTAGTAGCATAACTCTTGGGTCGATGCCATACTCTGTTGGGCCTAGTCAACGCTTACCTTACAGTTCTGGTCTTAGCCCGCATCAACCACCAGCAATGGAAACAATCATAGATGGGCAAGTTGTAGCAGCATCAGGAAGGAGCAGCAATCTGGTTGCAGATGTAGGAGATCCTTCTCCAAACCAATTTGGCTCTTGCATGAACAGGTCTAGTAATATCTCTCTGCCCTATTGTAGTTTTCTTTCTGTTGAGTTCACACTGAAATACTATATATGTGTGATAACCTCTAATGACTACTGGTGAATTGGTTTTCTGAAAGTTGCAAGTATTTGCCTTGTTATATCAATGTACATAGATTGCCTAATTTGACTCGGCCACAGGGCAAACCAAAAAATTGACATGTGGAGCCCAAGACTCCAAGAGGAAGTCATTGTGTGTTGCTGCCATGGCCCCTTAAGGTGCGGCCCCCTTCCCTAAGGCAGAGGACCAATGTGTTTCATGTCTTTATGGTTCTGGGCACACTGTGAGCAAGGCATTGCATTCTATCATTTTATGCCTCTTTGAGGGTCTATAAGGCCCTAAACAAGATTGGTGCTTGTTGATGGAAGGTCCCATAAACGTTGCTGCATGCTCAGGAGATGACATGAACTTTTTGGCTTGTTAACAGAGAGTTAAGGCTCACTGAGGTGGGGATGTGCCCCCTACCCTTTGAGGACATCAGTGAGGTGTAAGCCTTTTGGGACTTCCTTGAGACCTAAATCTCAGGCATGAAAGGCATAAATTGGTGTATGGCTGAGTTGTATGCCTTTTCGACTCCTTTTTTTTTTTTCCCTTTTATGTTGTGGTGTTTTTATGCTTTACCTCTGTCTGAGCATCATCTTGCACATGCTTTAGGAAACTGTCTGCACATTCTTTTATCCAGATTTTTTTTTTTCTTTTTCTTTTGTTGTTATGGACTAATACTGACGATATTTTTCAATTCTGGCATGAGAAATGCATAGCAAGATAAGAATCAATTACATGATGGTTTCCAATGCATACTAGAATATAGGGAATTGATGCCCTGTGTCTGTGTTGGCAGTGGGAGTTGTGTGTCAGAGCTGCGTGTCTTCAAATTTTACAGAACTTGTATACATTGAAGGATAACAGTTGATACCCTTTATCGTCATCGTCATCGTCATTATCATCATTTATTAGATTATGTAGTTCTAACACTTGCATATTAATATATGTACTAGGTATTTATTCGGTGCTAATTTGTTATTATTCATTATTTGTTGTATGTTTATTCTTTGGTATCAGGAGTGATGATGATGATGATGAATACAGTGTTTATCGGTTAGATTGCGGAGCAAGGCATTTTCCTGAGGTCAATGATTACTACGGTCAAGTTGAGTATGATATGATTGATAATGACTATGAATCACATAAAGTGCATCCTGATGGGGAAAATATTGGCACAAAAAATTTGAGCTTCTCTCCATTACACAATAGTTTCAATTCACAGAGTTCGGAAGGAATCCAACAGCTTGAAAAAAAAGAAGATGAACATGACATTGGTGATGAATGTGAAGCGAATTCCTCTTTATATCCTGCGGAAGATGTTAATGCTGAGCCTGTGGATTTTGAAAACAATGGACTACTCTGGCTCCCCCCAGAACCAGAAGATGAAGAAGATGAGAGGGAAGCTGTTTTATTTGATGATGACGATGATGGGGATGCTATAGGTGAGTGGGGATATTTACGCACTTCGAGCAGTTTTGGGAGTGGGGAGTTCCGCAATAGGGACAGGTCTAGTGAGGAGCACAACAAGGCTATGAAGAATGTGGTTGATGGCCATTTTCGGGCTTTGGTAGCTCAGCTATTACAGGTTGAGAACCTTCCTGTTGGCGAGGAAGATGAAAAAGAGAGTTGGTTGGAGATAATTACGTCTCTGTCTTGGGAAGCTGCTACACTTTTAAAGCCAGACATGAGCAAAGGTGGGGGAATGGACCCAGGTGGATATGTGAAGGTAAAATGCCTTGCTTCTGGGCGTCGCTGTGAGAGGTAAATGCCGTTCATATGATCACACATATATAATCCATCATGCCAATCTATTCCATTTTTTTGCATATCAACTCATCAATCTGGGATTTCTCATTTACTTAACCATCACTGAGATTGGCCATAACATTGCACAACTTGTTTCATGTGTGGATCCATTTGCAAACTATTAATTTAGTCTCTCTTTTTGTTACTTCACAGATTTAGTCTTGTATTATTCTATCATTGTTAAATTTGTTGGGATGTGAAACCTATAATGAACTGCTGTCACAATTTTGAGGATTGATTGAGTTGTGGACCATGTACTACCAATTTTTACAAAATCGTTGGAAGCCTTTAGTGAGTTTGAAATGATCAATAACAATAATTAGATGCCTGGATGTGGAACTACTAATTTATCTCATTTTTATATTAATATATAAAGTATGGCAGTTTTTTCTGCGTAAGTGCGAAGAGTTATATTCAAGCTATTGTTTCTTGATATTATTTATTGAAATATGAGATTCATCACTGGCATGGTTTTGTGGTTTTGCATTTTTGGAATCAAGATACATTATTATTTAGCTTTCATAATGATATTCCAAGTCTTGGATAGAAATATTTGGACCATACCACCGTTTTTTATAGAAATTTTTCATAACCCTCTCCAAGGCCACATTCTCACAAAAACAAATTCACGCAATCATTTGAGTTTGTTTACTTATATTTCAAATACTGTAAGATGTAATGTCGACTGAAGAGTATCATATATAAAGTTATTATTATTTATTTTGTTCCCCATATTAGGCACTGATATTTCTCAATTTTAGCTGTCTAATAATGTGTCTTTTCTGTACTATTTGACTCTCTCTCTCTCTCTCTCTCATTCTCTCTCTCTCTCTCTCTTCCTCTCCCTCTCCCCAATCTTTACCAAACTATTGTAATAATTACAACATATTAGGCTCAAATGGGACTCCTGATTCCACTAGAAACCGGAGTTTTATTTTTAATCATATTCATCCATTTATTAGCCATGTTTGTTTCTAGTACCCAAACTTAGTTTTTTATTCCTTTAACCCTTGCGAAAACACAAGGATTTTGTCCAGGAATAGCCTAGAATTCCAGACAAATAATGAAAATCTACAACACAATTACAGGACACACAAGCCCACCCGGGTCACCCACTTTGGGGCTACATATGGAGACAATCAATGGAGAGATTGACACGGGAACTTACCCCAGGATACGAGTAAAATCCTCTCTTCCAGTTCCAAAGACCACCTCCATTGCTCCATCGCCACTTTGACCCCTCATCACTTTCACTCTCTCACAACATTTCTGTATTATACTGTCTTTATAATTAAAAATGATGATGTGTCTGACTAAGTTATATTCTGCTGCTTTACTTTTGGTTGCTATTGGCTTGTGCCACTTTCTTTCATCTTTCTTTCCCTCTCTTTTGTCATCACTAATGTAGAAATTGTAAGTTTTATTATTAGAATAGTGACCAAGTAAGTTTTAAAACCTAATGAGCTAAGTCTATATGACTGCAATAAAGACTGAAACTGATATCTTCTTATTGAAGTGAATCTTTGCTCTTGTTATCCATGTTTTAAGTAAGCTGCACTTCTATCAATATCCCAAGTTTCAGCAACTACCTGATTTTTCCCCAAGTCTTATACCCTTATCTGAGTTTTAGGTTAAAATTCTACTAAAACTGTACTACTGAAGTGAAATTTTCATTCCATTTTCTTGTTAGTTGTTAGTTTATTCTCTGATATAGATTTTGATTTCTCTTCTTTCAGTATGGTGGTTAAAGGAGTTGTTTGTAAGAAAAACGTGGCTCATCGGCGAATGACATCAAGAGTAGAGAAGCCTCGCTTGTTGATTCTCGGAGGAGCTCTTGAGTACCAGCGGGTTTCTAACCTGTTATCGAGTTTTGATACTCTATTGCAGCAGGTTTGGATTGTTTACCCTTTTCGATCTTACATTCCCTGAACTACTTTTATTTGTCACTCACTGGTTGCTATTGCATGATATGTTTATTTCTTGAATATATATTTTTTTTCTCATGGGTTTTAAATCCTTATCTAGGAAATGGACCATCTAAAGATGGCGGTTGCGAAGATAGGCGCACACCACCCTGATGTCCTTTTGGTAGAGAAATCAGTTTCTCGGTTTGCACAAGAATACTTACTTGCAAAAGATATATCACTTGTTCTCAATATTAAGAGGCCACTTTTAGAGCGTATAGCCCGCTGCACAGGTGCTCAAATAGTCTCTTCAATTGATAATCTTTCATCGCCGAAGTTGGGGTACTGTGACACCTTCCATGTGGAGAGGTTTCTGGAAGAGCACGGCACCGCTGGGCAGGGCGGGAAAAAATTGGTGAAGACTTTGATGTATTTTGAAGATTGCCCAAAGCCATTGGGCTGCACTGTAAGTTTGTAATAATAAAGAAAAAAACATGGGAAATAATGGTTGAGTTCATTCTATATTAAGTTGGATGATGTAAAGTTTGGGCAAACATAATTTAATGTGGTTTATGAATGGCATTGTTGTATGCAATTCTACACGAATGGTGGTTATCAATTGCTTTTTCCGTTCTTGTGGATATTCAGCACAAAAGAAGTTTCCCCAAATATTTTTGCGGGGTGATTGTTTGTTTAGGAGATCATGCTGGTGAGATCCATAGAATTGTGGTCCGAACTTCCTGTATTTGTGCTAAGTGTGTAATTATGCCATTGGTAGACCATTTTATTGAAATTATTGAGTACTTCAGTTACGATTTGAATTTGATTGAACACTTTCGAAAAATTTATTTGGCTCCTTTGATTCTATTTGTTTCAGATTTTACTCAGAGGTGCTAGTGGGGATGAGTTGAAGAAGGTGAAGCATGTGATCCAGTATGGAATCTTTGCAGCTTATCACTTGGCTTTGGAGACATCTTTTCTTGCTGATGAAGGAGCCTCTCTGCCAGAACTCCCGTTGAACTCTCCAATAACTGTGGCACTTCCTGATAAACCATTGAGTACTGACAGGTCCATCTCCACAATACCTGGTTTTACTGTCCCTGCCAATGACAAGACTCAGGTACCTCAACCTAGTGATGAACCACAAAGGTCCAACAGCATCCCTTCGTCAATCGGTGCGACTTCCATTCACAAAATGGAAATGATGTCGTCACCTTCTTTACCTAATGGTCCTAGTTCTCAATATTCATGGCCTGCTTCGAGCTTCATCAACTCTACTGCTGCTTTCACCTTGGTTCCTTCTTCAGGGAAAGTTGTTTCAGATTCTTACCATAATGAGCTCTTTCCTTATCATATGTATGAGGAGAAAAATAACATGGGTTCCACAGAATCTTGGGAAAAGACCTCTGCAGCCAACAGTGACCAAGCTGTTATGGGTAATCATCTCACTGTTAATGGTTTTGGTCCTTCCGAAGCAACGGGACAAGGTATTATGGCCAACAATGCTCAAAATGATAGTGCAATGGTTGCAAATCAGCTGGGTACTTCAGAGGTATCATCCTTGCAACAAGATATTAAAAGTCATCATGAGGAACCAGGACCTTCAAAAGAAGAGTTTCCTCCATCACCTTCTGATCATCAGAGCATTCTGGTTTCCCTATCATCCCGGTGTGTGTGGAAGGGGACTGTCTGTGAAAGGTCTCATCTCTTTCGAATCAAATATTATGGAAGCTTTGATAAACCTTTGGGGCGGTTTTTACGAGATCATTTATTTGATCAGGTAAGCTTTTTCCTTTTTCATATTTCTCTTAATGTAACATCATCAACATATTTTGAGACAGATAAAGCTCACTTATTTGTCAGAGTTACCGATGCCGTTCCTGTGAGATGCCATCAGAAGCACATGTTCATTGTTATACCCATAGACAAGGCACACTCACGATATCTGTTAAGAAGCTACCAGAATTTCCGTTACCGGGTGAAAGGGAAGGAAAGATCTGGATGTGGCACAGGTGCTTGCGGTGTCCTCGGACCAATGGTTTCCCTCCGGCTACTCGTAGAGTAGTGATGTCTGATGCTGCTTGGGGTTTATCGTTTGGGAAATTTTTAGAGCTTAGTTTTTCAAATCATGCGGCTGCAAGCAGGGTGGCAAGTTGTGGCCATTCTCTACACAGAGATTGTCTTCGGTTCTATGGGTATTATTTTCATCCCTGAACCCTGAATTCTAATATTCTGTAAATACATGGTCTTGAGTATTATTATTTATGCACGATTGTTGTCTCTTATGGATGAGTTCAGTAACCGTACCATCCTCGCAGCAGTTGGATCCTGACATTTTCTTTATGCTACATATGAGATACTGTTGGTTGAGTTGAAATATACCCTTTTGGTGGTAATCAATCTTATTGAATGATATCAGCCGTCCAGTTTTATCACCTTTTTCTGGACGGTCATTTATGTAGATTTCCAACCTGGCTGATATCTGGGTTGGGAGTAATCAAAAGCAGAAAAAAAAAAAAAAAAAACCATTTTTTCCTTTTTATTTATATGCACTAATTATCCTCTTGGTTTAGTCCTGGAATTACTTTCCAGTGTTTGCTTGTATAATGATCTTTATGTGTGTAGCTCTCTCTCTCTCTCTCTCTCTCTCACTGTTTGTACTTTTGCAGATTTGGAAAGATGGTTGCTTGCTTTCGTTATGCATCAATTGATGTTCATTCAGTGTACCTGCCACCTTCCAAACTTGATTTCAACTGTGAGAATCAGGAGTGGATACATAAAGAAACAAATGAGGTGCAATTCTTACAATTTTTGGATTTCTGAAAATGATATTTGAAATCATTTGAAATCTCACTGCATTGATGATCTAATTATCTGGTTATAATAGGTGGTTGACCGGGCAGAACTTCTATTCTCCGAAGTACTCAATGCTCTTCGTCAGATTGAGGAGAAAAGTTTTGGCACTGGGCCATTTAACAGTGGCATGAAAACACCTGAATCAAGACGCCAACTTGTAGAATTGGAAGGGATGCTACAAAAGGAGAACATAGAATTTGAGGTAAGGGTTTCAGTTTTGTGTTTTTAACTATTTTTCAGCCTTAGTTACACTAAGTTTTGTGTCCTAGAAGTTTTACTTTATGCACAGACAGTGCATACATTGAGACCATATAAATCAGTCGACATGTATGCAGATGAATCAGAGGCTTTGAAAAATGGTTAGTTAACCTCTTTTTACCAATAGTGCAAAGCAATTGGAAATTTGGATGAATTGAAATCAGTAAATTATAATTGCTAACTTTTGAATTGTATAATACGCTTCTGACCATCTTATATTGAAGTGGCAGGTCTTCATTTGAACCCTTTCTCAAAAGTGTCTTTTTGTCTAGCATGAGCTATGCAAAATACCTTCTGTTTGCCACAAAGAACTTAGTTTTTGTTAGGGATATTTCTTGGTTTCCTATGTTAATTTTTGTGCCAATATAATCCTGGTCAAAATAAATTGAAATCCTGAAAATTTTGTACATATGCTGGAGCCTTTTTATGAAAATTTAGGAGCTAAAATTTCAAAACTTGAAAGATTTTTAAAATTTTGTCAAAATTTAAACCTTGCTACTTTCAACATCTGGGTGCTGAGTGATTTTTTGACATTGTTCTAGGAATCACTCCAGAAAATCTTGAACAGAGAAGTGAAAAAGGGCCAACCTGTTATTGATATTCTTGAGGTTAATCGACTGCGGAGGCAGTTGCTCTTCCAATCTTATATGTGGGATCATCGCCTGATTTATGCAGCCAGTTTAGATAAAAATAGCCTCCATGATGAGCTGAGCTGTGCTGTCACAGATCATGAAGAGAAACCCCTTGCTACTATTGAGAATACCGTGGAGACAAACATGCCTATTAGTACAGGAAAAGGCTTTAGTATCTGTGACTCTCTTCTTGCAGATGCAAATCTCAGTAAAAGTCCTAATCAAGTAGGAGAAATTGGTACCAACACTAACCAGCTTGATGTTGTTTATCAAGGAATAGATGCGAATCCTGATTCAAATTTTGGAAAAGAAGCCAAAGCTAATATTTCTTCAAGCTTAAGCATCTCTGATCAATCAGATCCTCTGGAAACGGGGGTAATGGTTCGTAGGGCCCTCTCTGATGGGCAGTTCCCTATTATGGCAAATTTGTCAGATACTCTTGATGCAGCATGGACAGGTGAAAATCACCCAGGAAGTGGAATACCAAAGGATAACTCCTCTGCCCTTCTTGATTTAGCTATGGCAGATTCTTCAACTGCAGTAGTGGTGGCAGAAAGGTCAGAGTTGGAGGACCATGCAGAAGACCGGAGTGGGCCCAAGGTAACCCACTTGCCTTCACCTGTGTTATCCACCAAGAGTTCTGAGAATTTGGAAGACTCTGTGAGCTGGTTAGGAATGCCCTTTTTAAACTTCTACCGTTCGTTCAACAAGAACTTTTTAGGAAACACTCAGAAGCTTGATACACTTGGTGAGTATAATCCTGTCTATGTCTCATCATTTCGGGAGTTGGAACTTCAAGGTGGGGCTAGGTTGCTTCTGCCTGTGGGTGTCAATGACACTGTTGTTCCAGTTTATGATGATGAGCCTACAAGTATTATATCTTATGCGCTGGCATCACCAGATTATCTTGAAAAACTGTCTGATGATGGGGAAAGACCAAAAGAGGGCGGGGAGTCTGTGTCTTCATTGCAGTTTTTTGATTCAGTGAATTTTCAATCTTTCCATTCTTCGGATGAAACAACCTCTGAATCTTTTAGAAGTTTTGGGTCTACAGATGACAGCATCTTATCCATGTCTGGGTCTCGTGGCTCTCTGGTTTTGGACCCATTCTCGTACACAAAGGCTTTGCATGTCCGAGTTTCTTTTGAAGATGACGGCCCACTTGGTAAGGTGAAATATACAGTGACTTGTTATTTTGCAAAGCGGTTTGAAGCCTTAAGGAGGATTTGTTGCCCATCAGAGCTGGATTTCATAAGGTCTCTTAGCCGTTGCAAGAAGTGGGGGGCTCAGGGTGGCAAGAGCAATGTCTTCTTTGCAAAAACTTCAGATGATCGGTTTATCATCAAACAGGTTACAAAAACAGAGTTGGAATCATTTATAAAGTTTGCTCCTGGATACTTTAAGTACCTATCTGAATCAATTGGCACCGGAAGCCCGACCTGCCTCGCAAAGATTCTGGGGATTTATCAGGTATTTCTCAAGGGCCTCGAATGGTAGTTAGACTAACTTATCATAGTGATTCTTGTAAACCTGAGAACTTGCCAAGTCCAATCATCCAAGTTGGAAGGCTGATATTATTGACTATAATTTTCTTTTTAACTGAGTTTGACTTCTTAATTTTTAGAATAAAGCTGTTTCGTCAAGGTGTCAAGGCAATGACTAGGAGACAAAAAATGACAAACACACACACAGAAACATTAATTAACCAATTATTTTTTATAATTTATTCCCATATTTTGGACATAGGCTGAGAAATTAATTTTTCTGGCATAAATAATTTACTTTTAATCTCTCCATATCTTCTTTTTTTTTTTTTTAAAGAAAAGAAAATTCAAGTAAATAGATGTTATGGACAAGAATTCTTTAGAGAAGTAAGATAACAAAGTGTGTGAGTATTATTTATAAAATATAATTTATTTGGATGAAGCACGGAACACCTAAGTGCTTGGTCAAACCTGGGTGCACTAGGCAATTGCCTTGCTACCAGTTTCTGCTTGGGATGCAGGATACATTACAGGGTGTGGCTCTGTCCAGTGGTGGCTTAGGCAGCTACTTTTCGAGATTTTTCACTGCACTGGACTAATGCTACATTTTCTTTTGAGCAGTAAGTGCATGGCTTTATAATGAATTCAAAAAATTATATCGACCTTTGCATTTGACACATTGGGGTTTTATAATGTTTAAAATAGGTGTAATGCTTTTATTTTCGATACAAATTTCATCCATTGCTCCATTCTATCCTCTGATACAAGATTTGTCTTTTTTGTTGGCTTTATGTTGGAAGGTTACATCAAAGCATCTTAAAGGCGGGAAGGAATCAAGGATAGATGTTCTGGTTATGGAAAATCTCCTGTTTGGAAGGAATGTGACGCGGCTTTATGATCTCAAAGGATCTTCCCGATCACGGTATAATCCAGACTCTAGTGGGAGCAATAAAGTTCTGCTGGATCAGAACTTGATTGAAGCAATGCCAACTTCTCCCATTTTTGTGGGAAACAAGGCAAAACGGCTGTTGGAAAGAGCTGTCTGGAATGATACTTCTTTTCTTGCTGTGAGTTGTGTGTGTGTGTGCGTGTGTGCGTGCGTGCATGCTAGTGATCATAGGGATTTGCATGTAAAAATTACACCATATTTCCTAGTATCCAATACTTTGCTGTCTCAGCATTCAACTAGAATTAATGTCTGTTATCATCTCTGATACATTATTAAATTTATGCTGATGCAGTCTATTGATGTAATGGATTACTCATTACTTGTTGGGGTGGATGAAGAAAAACATGAGCTAGTTCTTGGGATCATTGATTTTATGAGGCAGTATACATGGGACAAACACCTTGAAACATGGGTGAAGGCCTCAGGCATCCTTGGTGGCCCAAAGAACACGTCTCCGACTGTGATTTCACCCAAGCAATACAAGAAAAGATTCAGGAAAGCCATGACTACCTATTTTCTGATGGTCCCTGATCAGTGGTCCCCTCCAACTATCATTCCAAGCAGGTCCCAGACTGATTTATGCGAAGAGAGCACACAAGGTGGGGCTTCGGTTGAGTGATACTGTGAGTCTACGTGCTTGTACATTTAAACCTGTGATCTGGGAATTAGTACTCCCACATTGTTTTTCCTCTTTCATATAACTTCCTTTTTCTATATTGCAATTCTTTTGGATAGCAGTTTCAACTTGTATTTTTGTTTAAAAGAGAAATTCATCATTATTTGTTAGAAGATGAAGAACAAGGCTGTTAAAGCCAAAAAAAACATTTCTGTCAGGGGTATAATATTGGATGACCTCTCGATGAAATCTTTGTACAAAAACATCTCCTTTTGTAAGTAGCATTACAATATGTATATGTATTCCAAGTGCATTCTTTGTGTGTTCTATTTGAGTCTTTGATGTAAGCTTAAAATATTGAATTCCTTATTTTGTCCCCCTTTTGTTGTTTTTTTGTAAAACACCCCCCCCCTGCGCCGCGGCGGTGGGGGTGTTTTGGGGAGCGATGTGATGTTGATTTGGTTTTTCATTGAGCTTCCAGAAAACAAAAACTTGAACAGGCTGATGCAATTGTACTCTTCTTCAAAATGGAAATTCTATATCAATTTCTAGTACTGCTGTACTACATAGTTGGTGACTCCATTAAGGACCGTAATGAAGGCATACTAGTAAATATGTAGAGTTTTATCCCACCCACCCCCACACCAAAAAAATAATATTAATAAAAAAGCAGCAAATTGACAGAAGATATTTATTTCTTTGTTCAATAGTTATTTCCCAAACGTTTGCTAGTTATGTAACTTGAAAATGAAGCATTTTGGTTGGCTTTCAGACTGGGCATAAGTATATACATATATTCCGGTAAATACCTCGGCATGAAATTTGTTTAAAGACCATATGAAATAGAAAAAACACTAGAAATGAGTTCATTTTTTTTTTTCCACATTCAACTTGAAATGAACCTATTTTGTTTCTCAAACGAATTAAAACAACCCAGAAATTCCTTCTGGTAGGGGTATGTAAAAAAATAGAGTGAAGGGGTCCAACCTGAAACCTTAAAACTAGGGGGGCATTATCTAATTAACGGCCAAGTCCTCTCCAATTCGCAGGACCATTTTACAGTCTCAGAACCAATTTATGATCTTGTCCACGAAGAATTCAAAGAGTCTTCAGTCTTTCCCCAGCGAGTTGGTTTGTTTCTCTTAGCAGTAATTCTTATAAATATTATTTTGAATCAATTTAATTATGATATTGGTCAGGTAATTCTGGTTGTGATTCCATGAGATAGTGCATTTAGAATCCAAGGAAATCATAATTAGAGGATTCAATTTTTAAATGTGGCCTTCTAGAGCCCCAATAATCAATCATGCAGGATCAAATTTTAGAACAAATGCCTTTCGATTGTATTGAACTTTTCGATGGGATTATTGGCCATGAGTTTTGGAATTAATTGGGTCATCATTTTACTTCTTATTTCTCTCAATTTTAAACTTTTTAATGGGATTATAATCACTGTAGGAAAAAGGATACTGATAGAAAGATTGGAATAATCTGAGTTTGTAAACTGGAAAAAGAATGCACTTCACAAGTGAAAGAAAGCGCTTTTTTATGTTTATACATTCCATGATTGAAAGAAATACCTTGCTTTTACATTCTGGTGCATTACTGCACATAAGTATATATAGAGACATTCATAAGTTTGACAAGGTTTATATGCATATTAGTAGAATGTGTTAAAGCCATTCCAGTTGACATCTTCTTGCACAGCAGCACCTTTGTCAGCAGGGTTAGATTCACCACCTTTAAGAATTTGAGGCCAGCTTTGTTGAAGAAGATCAATGATCTCAGCATCTCTGAAGTCATTCAAAGATCGATATGGTAAAATCGCTAGTTAAGACAGGTTACTTGAATAGAATTTGGTATGCGATGCAACTTTAATTTTGATAGGATAATTTACCTTATATGATAAGTTGTTCTTGGAAATAGTTGATGAAGACGAGGGCCCTCGTCATATCCTTCACATATAATCTCCCCACTGTCATCCCTGTAACAAACTATGCCCTTTGACCTATCTTCGAAAACCTGTTAAAAACCAAGAAGACATTAGAAAGCAATGTTATCTAGCTTTCTAGCTAGCTAGTTGAACAAGTTGGGTCAATTGAGTTCTGTTACTGTTACATAATTGAGATCGTAAGTTTGATTTTTGGCTAGGAGAAAAAGAAAGACAAAAGAGATATGAGTGCAAGAAAATAAGGAAAAACAAAATAGACCTTGTTTCTGAGGGAGGATCTGATCTGAAGTGTAGGTGTTTTCGTGACTGTAATTCGGCTGTGTTGAAGCATCAAAACCTTACTAACAGGTTTGTTGATCGGACCAGATTTTTGTATTACAATAGGAAAAAAAGAAGAAGAGAATCTTATGGCCATTGATCCTATAATAGGAATAGGAGGAGGAGGAGGAGGAGAAGGGGAGAGAGGTGGGTTTTTTTGTTAATGTTTTTGTTTTTCTTGAGCTGGGTGCATGTTGGAGGTGATGATAGGTTGTTCAGAAATAGAAAAATGTTTTGGTTGTAAGTTTGTCCTGTAAGTTAAAAACAGGAGGTTGTGTCTTATCATGGTGTGCATTATACATAGGTATTTATGCTAGGTGGGATCCATGTTGCTTATCTTTTAACTGTTGATTGAACCCTGAGCCATCTCCTTTGTTGATGCCACAACTTTTTCTTTTGATTAATTGGTTCTCGTACACACATGCATATACATAAATAGCTCCAATAATTGGGTGCCTGAATATTTTATTATTTGATAGGATGAGAAACTTTACCTCAGTGTCCCAATTTGCAGAGTTGGTAATCAACTTAAACCTTCTTTTATTGGCTGAACACCAACTGAGCTTTGTAAATAGGTGCCATATGAACTGTTTTTTGGGAAGAATTTATTGTCATTCAGTCTCAACTGTCCATTGAAGATTACAGAAATCAGGATGATTGGAAATAGAGGCCAGCAGGAAGAGTCCCCAAAGTTATGGTTATCATTAATGCATTTAAGTCCAAAGCATATGTTTTTAACAGATGTCTTTTTTCTGTGGATAGTGTTTGGGGTTTCTGATGCATATATGTTTATTGGGGGTGGCCCTGCATATGATGATGGTTTTGGCTTCTTTTAAGTTTTAATTGGGATGCGTATCTTGCAGTTAGACAAAAAATTCTAATTAGGAATTGAAATCTAATTAGAAAATTTTTAATTGAATTTTTCTCTCTAAACGAGAGGATATTGCAGGGGTGTAAACAGGAGAGAATCCTATTCCCTTTTAATTAATTGTATCCCCTCCCAAAAATTCGAAAATCATGGATTTGTGCCTTCAATGGAATATAAATGGAACCATTCAATTTTCATGAAATAACCAAATATACTTGATGTCAAAGCCTCATTATCAATTCTATATACTCATGAAGGAAAACTTATAAATATTAAACCTCTGTTTGAATTTCGGAAATTTCAAGAGAGGAAAAAAAATACAATACAAATAACTAAAATTACTTAAGAAAAAAAATTCAGAATTAAGCATTTTTTTTTAAAACATAATCCTTTCCTTTCCTTCGTATATATTTCCTGAGATCCAAACAAACCCAACTGCCCTCAATGACCTAACTAGCAATGTAACAAAAAGGATAATAGATTAATATATCTATTTGCTTTGCTTATGGAGTAGGCAACTTTGGACAAAACGAAAATTTCCTTCCAATTTAATTATACCAACCAACCAGCTCTCTTGTAGTTGCAGGGGTCCATGGCTCCCCTATTCAAGGTTGAATAAATTATTTTATTATTCCTATATATCTTCTCACAAAAGTAAACCTTCCTTTCATTATCATTCCATCTTTTTAACTTTCAAAACTGGAATTAGTTGAGAGTTCAAAGCATACCCATAAAATTATTCTTATTATTATTATTTTCTTTTGATGGGAACTCAAATTATTAATATAATTTGTATGGTACCATATATATTACCATTTTTATAAGCCTTCATTATTATAATTGGCTGCAAATCTATTGTTTGTCAAAGACTCAAAGTGGCCTTAAGGATGCGTTTGGTTCGTAGTAAAGGAGATAAGGGATAGCATCTTATTTTTGAAAATAAGATTTCTAGTAATAAGATATCAAGAGTCGTTCCTACACAAGCTTTTGTGATGATAAAAATGTTGATCAAATTAAGGATCCCTTGGTATAAACCCTCATATATTTAATCAAGAGGAGATGAGGTCAATCGAAGTTAGGATTCAAAATCTTTTGGTATTGAAGAGGGTAAAAGTCGTCTTACCCTTTGATAGTCGACACGTGGATCAAAAGCTACCCGAACTGTTAGTCTTCAGACATAGACCGATCATATGAAAGTGATCAGACTATGTTCGAAACCCGATCTGCATTAACCGTCTCATAAAGACGGTTCTGTACCAGCTGTGTTGATAGGCTGTGCATTTAATGGATCCAACATCCCATCGGATATTAAAAGAATGTGTTGTCAGGCATTTAAGACCATTAATTGATCTTTAAAGGTCTTAAATGCTCCTCCGACTGGATCTTTATACCTACTCAAAAGCTGGAACGTGGCCCTCAAGGGATCATCTCTATGATCTCTCCCTATAAATAGAAGGGACCTTATTCGTTGTAGAGGTAAGTAACAACCCCCAATTTATTACATTCTTCATATATTAGCTCTGAGAACTGACTTGCTCGTCGGAGCTTTGTCGGAGTTTTGCAGGAAGAACATCACATCGGTGTAAGTGATTGGAGCTTATCCCTGTCAAGCACACCGACCTGACCGAACTTTTCTTTTACCTCTTTTTGACTTCATTAGGTATGCTGGAATGAGCCATTCCTAATATATTTTGGAGTGTTTGGTACGCCAACCCCAAGCCCCTTAGTGCCAAAAACGCATGAATATATGTTGGTTGAAGCTATATATATATATATATATATATATATAAATGGCCTAGAAGACTGAAAAGGAGAGCAAATGAGAGATGAAGAATAAGAATAGGTCATATTGAAGCCCATAAAACAAAAGCCTTCCAGAGTAAGACCTGCTATCAAGTATCCATCTTACCCTTCTAATAAAGGATAAAGGATAGGATTGGCTGATGGTCGGACAGGTAAGGGTTTATAGAGTGGCTGGTTTCAACTTTTTGCATGCCACAGCCTCGTGAAATCTCTGCCAGATGTAATGACTTTCCTTCACGGATCTTACTGTTACAATTTCAACCTCTTTCCTTCCAAAATTTATAAACCCCCAAAATAAAACTATTTAGTCCCATGTTTGAGTGGGGATTACATAAATTATTTCTTAATCCAGCTTACGCGTTTCATTAGCAATCTTGATAAAAATGCTATTGTCAATCACAATATAGATAAGTCTGTTTCCAATGCACAATGCACTCATTTACTCTTTCACTTCCACACACCCTATATCTACTTATCTGGTTGTGGTGGTCCTTCGCCTACCTCAACCTTGGTGTTTATATCTAATGAGGGACTCAAATAAATGATACATATTGATATGGTTATAATACACTGAATCTCTACTCTCTCATATAACCTGATAATGTATTAAAATCATTCAAAGGGATCATCACTCCATAAAAAGTAATCCGTACTCAAATAATACTTTTTACACATTCCGCATAAAATGTGACCATAATCTCCAAGTTTCTATAGTAATTCTAAAAGCTTTCCCATGTTATTTTCTTATTGGAGTATTGTTTTAATTTTTTGGGTCATTAACCCAAGAGGCAAATGCAATTGAAAAATAATACTCCGTAACAGTAAAGAATTTGTGTGGCATATATGGAAGCAAGAGGACAAACAGTAGTAGTGTTTACCTGTAATGTAACAAGGTGGGGGAGATGAGGAAGTATTAAATATGAATACTTTATACATATATATACACTTAAAATTATAAATAGGGAATCAAAATTAAATCAGAAGAAGCTTCCCCCAAAGAACTCAAAATTATAAACAATAAGAATAATTTTATTGTTAACTTATTTTTAAGTCAGGAGGACTCATGAGTGCTTTTTCTACACCTCCCAAAGTTCACTCTTCTTTTTATGAAGTACTCTTTCGTCTTCTTCCTCGTGAACTTGTGTTCAGACTAGGACTATGTTCCTGTAGTTTCATTTTGAAGCAAGAGCTGGTCCTCCCATGTGAGTTATTATGCTTCAGTAATTTAGACCATTGTTCTGTTGTTCCTAGACGAGTCAATGCTTTTTCCTTGTTTAGCTATACTGTTCAGCTGCCAACTCAGTTACTTTTTCAAAACAGAAGAGGCTTTTGTATCAAAATGATTCATGTAGGCAAACCGCGAGCCCAAGGTACAAGAGATTCCACAAGCCCCGAATCAGTATTCCCTTCTAAGACTAACCTCAAGACCATGGATCTCACAAGCCCCGAATACTTTCAATCTCCTTTATTTGCTTCTCGTGGGGTAATCACTAAACACTAATTTTAAAGATCCCACATTTAATCTGTTTTGTTCATTTGTCTTGTTTTCTTCATGTCCTGATGGAATTTATTCTCTCTTCTTTTTGGGTGTTTGTGATTCAGGAACCGCCATTAGAGGGGAACACAAGCTTCTACAAGAAAAGCAAAGATAACCCATTTGCAGACTCTTTCCCTGACCCACTTTGCAAGCTCAATCTCAAAGAGACCTCTGAGTTCGTCAGGTCATTTCCAATGGCAAACAGCAGCACAGAAAGCAGAGGTTTTCTTGAGGTTTCAGCTCAGAGAAGGGGAGAGGGAGTGAGTTCAGTCACACAGAGGAGATTGGAAGCTCCTTCCACACCTGGTAGACCAGTTTTCAGTTTCAGTGTTGGGACTCTTTCAAGAAAAAGTTTTCCTTCAAAGTGGGATGATGCAGAAAAATGGCTCATCAGCACTTCTTGCCATGACTCCCCTGCTCATGCCATTAAGCCATCATCAGATCCTTCTAAAGTCTCCAAACAATGTGATGAGTTGAAGCAACAAGTGGAGGTTTTTGCGGAGAAATGCAGGGTCACTGAGGAAAAGGTCTCAAAGACAGTTTCAAGCTTTCAAGGGTCTGTGTCTTTGGATCTTCATCATAACTCAGCCAGACCTTTCAATGGGGTCTCACCCTCTGGAGATGTACTTCTAAAAGGTAAGGACTAAGGATCTTCACAACTTTGGCTTTACTTCCCAACTTGTCCCTTTTTTTCTCCACTGGTATGATAGTATCTTGCCCTTTTACTTTTCTTCTAAAAAGCATAATAAAACTTTTCACTCTCTCTTTCACTGTTTGATTACGTTCCTTGTTAAAATATAAAACTTGACCATATGGGTTTTCTTGCTACATATCCTATGTCAAACAATGTCAAAGCTGGTTTTCAATTTATTGTGTTTTTGTAAATGACTGCTCTCCGTCTATATGCGAAAGTTCTACCCTCTGTTCGGTTGCTGAGAAAGTTAGGAAAGAAAAGAAGGAAAATTTCGGGTCTTAAATACTTTCTGTTGTTTTTGGTTAAAAAAAATATATATATGCAAACTCACATCGACTAAGGAAAATGGTTGTATTAGGCCCGGATGTGTGGATCATTTTGTTTTCTGGAGTCCCAATTTACGGTAATCTAGGAACCCCAAAATTTTTATTTCCTTGTCTTTTCCTACATTTTCTCAGCAACCATACATGGCTTTCACATTCTGTATAAGATCCCTGCTTCTCATTGGAGGTGACTTTCAATCATGTTTTTAGATACTCGAATTGAATCTATAACTTAATTTTTATGCACAACACCCATTTGAAATTTGTTAATGCAGATAAATTCACAGACGATGCAGAACCAAATTTTCCCAATTTGAGATATTCAGAGCCGACTAAAGAAGGGTTTCTATTCAGAAACTCGGCCAGTGAATCCATGAAAGATGCAGCCACAGAAGTAGTTCATGAAGTTCAACATAGGGATGTTGGGACCGAAATGACTCCGCTCGGTAGTTCCACAACTTCAAGATGCCACACTCCATTCAAGACCTCCTCTCCTGCACGCCATAATACACCTGCTAACAGGTCAGGTCCCTTGGCAATGGGGAACTCCAACAGCACTAATGCCACCATTGACATTACACAGCTGCAGGAGTGCCATTTAGCTAAGCTACAGCTTGGGACACAATTTGATTCTGTTGTGTCGAATTGGAGCTCTAGGGAAGAGGAGGAAGAGGAAATATCAAAGAGCCTAAGACACTTTGAAACAGGCAGTGGGTGCCGGAAAAGTTTTTCAGAGTCCAGAGCTGCTGCATGGGAAGAAGAGGAAAAGAATAAGTGCTGCCTCAGGTAAATGTGCTCTGGATTGCTGCATTCTCTTGTTTTCTGCCTTGTATTGAGTGTCAGATGTGATTTAAGTTACAGGTATCAGAGAGAAGAAGCTAAAATTCAAGCTTGGGTGAACCTCCAAAGTGCAAAAGCAGAAGCGCAATCAAGGAAGCTGGAGGTATTATTATGTTCCAATTCTAAAAGTTCTACCAGCTTTTATCAATATTTTGCAATGGGAATATAAGCATCATAAACATGAAACATAATGGGCAGATATATTTTTCAATGCACCACATTGTGAGTGCACAAGGAATTGATGAATACATTGAAGATGGATTCAAATATAAATTTGGATAGTTGCCTTACTTTCTTCTATGCTTTTGTTATGAAGTTAACGAGTATCTTACTACTTGAAAGTACCATAAGAGTATGCCCCTATGTTTTATCAGTGTAAGTTGTGGGTTTGTTTATAAAAGGGCATCTGTGTTTTATTGTTTTTCACTTTTTTGTTCACGGGGCAAAAAACTCCCTAATATTAATATTTGATTACGCCGTGGTTTAGGTTTTAATGGTACACCCCACATCCTTGCTGTATGTATAATATAAAAGGTAAGGGCATTTGGTGAAGCCATGATTTCCAACAAAAAACAATCTAAGAATTTTTCCCTCCCACTGATATCCATCAAGTGTTGACCATAATTGGAATGCTTTGTCGGGCTTATTGTTGGCTTTCTCCTTCTCGAGCCACCCGCTACACTAAAGCACTCCTCTATTTTTATTTTTATTTGCTGGTCCACCTCTTTTTTAGTGTCTTCCTCAACCATATATGCTTTCAGTCTTAGGAAAGAACGAGGAAGTGAGAAAAGTCATGGTGTCCATATTTTTAATACTTTCGTGGAACGTGGAAGACAGTTGTTGTTGTTGTTACTTGTAAGCCCATGTGAAGGTCTAGAATTGATAAAATCCTGGGGAATTGGACGTTTACACTGGCGGGGTTTCAAAATTCAGTTCTCTATTCCTTTTGGATAAATGAATGATTAATGATAAACGATAAGCATATCAACAAGTGAATCTACTAAAAAAAAAATTTATATGAAAAATTGGCTCTAAATTTTCTTAGTCACCCCACAGGTTTTGTCAGGGGTTATGCATTTCCATTAATTACTCTTTTATGCCTATTGCAGTTTTTGTTGTGATCTGCCTGAATTATTTCATGGGTATTGGCTTCTGGAAATTTTGCACTTGGGATTTTTGGGTCGCGTGAACTATATTTTAAAATGTTTTTACAGGTGAAAATACAAAAGATGAGATCAAATTTAGAGGAGAAGTTGATGAAGAGGATGGCAGTTGTTCATAGAAAAGCTGAGGAATGGAGAGCAGCAGCCCAGCTACAACACTCTGAGCAAATTCAAAGGGCCACTGAACAAACCCAGAAGATGATAAACCGGCATAACTCGCTGGTATCCGGCCACAGTTCTTGTGGTTGCTTCCCTTGCAATAACCATCATCACTAAAACAAGAAGGAAAAAGAGAGAATTTACTATTATGTATTTCTAGTCTTGCAAGAAAAACCCAGAATTTTTGGCAAATCTGGAATACCAATGAGAAAAAAATCCAAAGTTCCAAACAATAAAAGGGGTTTTTGGTTACAAGAATGAGAGTTCAGTTTGGCAAATCTGGAAAACCAGCTAGCCTGTTTTATACTTAATAATGAGCCTCAACCTATACTGAGGTGTTACAAAATACTAGTGAAAGAACATTCAGAAGGCATGGCTGATGGCTCTCTTCCAAAAAAGCAAAAACTCAGTGATTAAGTGCAAACCACCCATACAAAGGCTTTATTGGAAACCAGAACCTATACATGCCTCGACCTTTTGCAGACGGACAATTCTAAGTTCATGGCTCGACCATTTGAGAGCTCTGTTTTTTAGCTCAATATGCATAGTTGCCTTCTTAGGTAGGAGAAATGCAGAGCATCTGCAGACTTAAGTACTTAACAACAAGGGAGACACTATTCTGCCCTATTGGAGCATGCCATGTGACAAACAAAAATAAAAAATAAAAAGATGGGAATGTTCAAACTCCAAAGGTAATCATTGAGTTGATCATTCCCATGAAAGATATACATGTGAGAAAACAACTGATTGGTCTCATTCAATGGAACCTAATTTCAAAAGTAAATAAATAAATAAACTTAATGGACTACCATGTTATCATTAGTAGCGTATAATTGTATTCTGCTAAGGTTTTCATTTCATCCCTAGCTAGTTAATGTTCTTCATACCTCTTTTTTATTAGATCTCTAAATTGATTGATTTGTCCTCTGTTTTCTCTTGTGGTTTCATATTAAGAATTGCAAACATGCATGAGAATCAAGCCGAAATAATCCAAATTTTATTTTATTTGCTTTTCGTTCATTACTCGGATTTCTAAGTAAAAAAGTAAAAACCGATTGGTTCATTGTGGGTAGCTAGGTCCTAAATTAAATAAATAATGAGAACTTGGGCAAAGGTCCCATGAGGGAAGATTCTACTTAATTGCTCTAGTCCTCCCAAAAGACCTTTTGGTACTATTTGGACAAAAATGTCTCTCCTTCTCAAACAAAAGTTCACTACCTGAATGAGTTCCCTACCCGACAGTTTCACTACCTTGGCAAATTCACTACGCAGGAATAAAGTATAATAACGTTTATTTTAGTCATTTCATCAAACATAAGATGTGCATCATTAAAAACAGTAGTATAACTAAGGAGTAAAGTCTGGCAGAGCCAAGCCATTGATCAACCTTTCCCCATCCTACACATAATATATATATATATATATATATAGATAGAGAGAGCTGATCGGTTGCAGTCCGGACTGCAAGTGGACTGCACGGCCATTTGGCCCTATTCTGGTGATTGGTTCTAAATTCCGACCGTTGGATATGATGCTCACTCCCTGCATGCCACGCCTGCAAAAAATCATGCCGATCCGACGGTTGGAATTTTGTAAAACCAGCCTTAAACACAAATGAAATTTCGTAAAAAATGCCAAAAAGTTTACTTAAATGATAGATTTTGGAAAAACTTTCTTCTACAAAGTTGTTCAAAATGATGTTTTCTAGTGGATTATGCGGCTAGTTTTCTTAAAAAACAATGTATTTTTTCATAAAACGGTAAAAAATCACAAATGATTAGGGTGGACAAATAATTCACAGGGATTGCATTATCCCCTCCCTTTTAATATAAGGATTGGGCTGCAATTGAGCAACCCGGCCCGAATTAAAAGCCCATATCATTGTAATGAAAACATTATAAACAAAATAAATAATTAAATCCCACACAAATTATAATCCTGCTTTTAGCCACCGGAATCTGTCACCGGAAAATTCTCTCTGTCTCTGTCTCTCTCTCTCTCTCCCTCTCCTATTCATTACTCTCAAAAAATAAAAATTAAAGTTAAAGGACAGAGATTGAATGATGTGGTGGAGATCCGCTTCCTTCATTCTCGACAAACAAGAACCGGAGGACGCAAAAGCCGAAAGCCTTCCTCTCTCACCATCAATGTCCGAAACCCTCCAAAACCCTAACCCAAACCCTAATATCTCCGCTTACTACCAGACCAGAGCCAACCACCACGCTGTCGTCACTAGCGACTGGCTCGCCCAAGCTCAGGCCGCCGTCGGCCGCCACTCTACCGATGACCTTCTTCCCTCTGATAATGATGCCAAATCCTCCGATTCCGCTGCCAAGCCTTTTAGCGTCATCGATGAGTTTAATAGCTGGCGGAAGCAGCCCGATTTGGCTGAGGCGGTTGCGGCTATTCGAGCTTTGGCTTCGGTGATTCGCTCGAGCGAGGCCACGACGATGATGGAACTCGAGATTGAGCTCAAGAAGGCTTCCGATTCTCTAAAGGCACGTGCTTTATAGTTCGATCTCTTTCGTAGATTTTACGCTTAGATGTATAATTCAGATAATCATGGATTGCTTGTGTTGCTTTCTGCTATTTTGCAATTCATATATTGTGGGAATTTCTCTACACGACTATTTCTCCGTGTTCATAGTAGCTGCGCACTTAGGCAGTTAATTAGGTGCTGTTTAGTTAGGAGTTTCGAAATACTTTCTTGCTTAGAAGTGAAGTGCTAAAAATCAATGCATTTCTTTCGGTAGGCATATGAAATCAATTTTTTGTTCTCAAAAAGCAAGAAATAACTTCGAAAAGGGTACCACAGACTTTCAGCAGTGCACATGGAAGTCCCTAGAGAAACTCATTAAGAGGTATCGAATGAAGTTCAGTGCAAAAATTCATGGCGGAAGACTAGGAACTTGTTCTTAGCTGAGAGGGCTACTTTTGGTACGAATTATTCATTTCAATTATTCCCATCTGTTTTATGCAAACCATTATTTTGCCAGTGTCAGTTTGTGATTCTTTTGAGAAATGGAGAAGGCGATTAAGTTTGCCTGATAAATTGGGAAACAGTTTGTTCTTCGGAAAAGTGTGGACAAACTTGGGGTCAAAAAATTACGTGGTTTCAGGCAGTTCTGGAGAAAGCTGCTTGATAAATGTCTATTGTTTCGCACTTATTTGGGGTCCAAGTTCTAAGTTATTAGTATTAGAATCAAGGGGTGTTACATTTTAAAGGCCTGGACTAAATGGAAAATGAGATTCGCATGGCTGTTATATTCTCACAAGTTCACTCACCTGGGGTACTTCCTCATTATCACTCTAGTTTTGTTGGATGTTCAATGCTTGGCAAGTTCACCGACTTGGGGTTCTTCCTCATTATACTTCCATGATTTGATTAGTATAGTCTCTTATGACTTAAGGTGATAATACTCATTAAAAAAATTAACCATGCTTCAGTCAAGCTATCTGGATTTTTTCAGATGTTATAATTAGCTGTATTTTTGCATTCCAGTCGTGGGACACGACCTCTATTTCTTTGACGGCAGGCTGTGATCTGTTTATGCGATACGTAACAAGAACTTCAGCATTAGAATACGAGGACTTTAATTCAGCTAAATCTCGCTTGATTGAACGTGCAGAAAAGTTTGGAGAGATATCTTGTAAGGTATGTAAGCTAACTATGGCTTTATGAGTTAGATATTTCACTGCTTTGTCATTCCCCAATTCATTATTCATATAAACATTCACATTAGACTAACAAACTGTCAACTGAGCCATCATCTTGCAGGCACGCAGAATCATTGCAATGCTTAGTCAGGATTTTATATTTGACGGCTGTACCATTTTGGTCCATGGTTTCTCCAGAGTTGTCTTGGAAGTTCTGAAGACTGCGGCACAAAATAAGAAACTCTTTCGAGTTTTCTGCACAGGTTTTGTTTCTAATCACCCTGCCATCTGAACTTGAGTGTTTCTATAACTGGATTAAATCTAATTCACTACCAGCAATAACAAACGATCATAGTTGTTTGGTGCTTGATCCTTCATTTCTTGGTATCATCTTCAGGATCCCCTAGACTGATAATTGCCATGATTCTGAGAATTGTATGCTTTATATTTTTTCCTTGACAATCCAGAGCTTTAGGCCGAAGTACTAGAAAATGTTTTTCCATGCTTCTGACTTCTGAGATGTGTTTATCCACTGGGTATGATGTCTAAATGTCTTACTCAAGAAATAAAACTCATCTAGCAGAGGAGTCTGACCCTTCTGTCAGTGCAATTTGTATTGATATTCTGTAACTTCTGTTTTATTAAGTAGCCACTGCTTGTAACTATTGATTATATATACATTCATCCCCTTTTGATGTTTTGCTATTTTGTAACCTCTGTTTCATTAAATAGCCACTGCTTGTAACTAATGGATTATATATACATTCATCCCCTTTTGACTAGTCCAGGTTGTATTTCCAGAGTTTAAATTTACATGCTGTATAATGCAGAGGGGAGGCCTGACAGGACAGGATTGCGATTGTCTAATGAACTGGCTAAGCTTGACGTTCCTGTGAAGCTCCTGATTGACTCTGCAGTAGCATATACTATGGATGAGGTTGACATGATATTTGTAGGGGCAGATGGAGTGGTCGAAAGTGGAGGTATAATTAACATGATGGGAACATACCAAATTGCATTGGTAGCTCATAGCATGAACAAACCTGTTTATGTGGCAGCTGAAAGCTACAAGGTATGTTGAATAAGTACATTCAGTACATTCTTTTGAACACATATTGTATAAAAATAAAAACTAAGAGATTAGTGTCTAGAATTCAAATTATTAATTTGTAACTCACTCAAAAAATTATCATATATGAATATTTTACCTTGCAGTTTGCTCGTCTCTATCCATTGGATCAGAAGGACCTGGCCCCTGCATTACGCCCCATTGATTTTGGGGTACCCATCCCATCCAGAGTTGAGGTTGAAACATCTGCCCGGGATTATACACCGCCTCAATATCTTACTCTACTCTTTACAGATCTGGGTGTTCTCACACCATCTGTCGTCAGTGATGAGCTCATTCAGCTATACTTATAATCAAGCTTGGTTTTAATTTTGTTTAATTTTTGAAATAGAAATTAGTCAGTGAACCTGTTTTTTGACAGACGATCCATGGGGTGCTATACATTCATGTGACAATCTCGTGTTAAATGCACAAAAATTCAACAGGGGTTAAAGTCTTGGGAAATTTGTACTGTCAATTTAGATAAAGGCATGCATGCATGTGTATATGTGCACGATTCATTGCGTTTTATTTATTCTTTTGTATGTGGGTTTATTTTATTTTATTTTTTGCCGGCCGAATGGATTCTGCGGATTGCTACTTTTGTTTTCTTCGGGCCTTTAGTTTCACTTGCGTTAGAGGGTGGGCAATCGTTTGGGCAGTTCAATATTCTACGTGGACTATGTATGGATTCCCTATATGTTGCGTATGCCATCCATTTGGAAAAGGGATTCCCAACATATCTGCTGCACAAGCACTCGAGGTGATTTTAGCAATGTGTTTTATTACATAAATGTTGTGATTACTTATCCAAAAAAAATGTTGTGATCGAGGTTGTCCGGTTTGGCAGTAGTCCCCTCAATACATTTCTTGTAGAATTGTGGTTCGTTTCTGTTTATGCTCAATAGTACCATGTTAGATGTTTGATAAAATCGTTTTATCATCGAATTTTGAGATGGGTTGTCTAAAAATGGGTTTCCTCTTCCCCCTTCCCTACCTCTCTCTACCTTCTCCATCCGATGGAAGTTATTTTGCTGGATAAACTCAGTGGAACCTGGGCGGGGGATGTGGAGTCTGGATGGAATTGGCTTGGGCAGTGGAAATTGAAATGTGGTTCAGGAATAGTGTGGAAATTAAATGTGTTTCAGGAATAGTGTAATATATATTATATCAAAACTTGACCTGGAGTGCTGAAGTGTGTGCACTTTTGTGGTGGTGGTGGTAATGACAGGATTGAAAGTTGCAGGTTATATTTCATGGAGGGTGAGACCCACAACTTGTGTAGAACCCACGGTGAGAAAGGCATGGAAGATTTGTGGTGGGATGATAAAAAGCTTGTTTCTATCTATTTGATTGTATTCTTGGCAACAACTTGCCAAGATACGGAAATTAAACGACAAATATAATGAAAGTGCTGGTATTCTCTATGCCCACCTATTGCATGGAGAATACCCAAAAAAGAAAAAGAAAAAAAAAAATATATATATATATATATATATATATATATATATATATATATATAGGGAGGGGATGTTGACACACCCTTGAATTATTAGTCCACCCCCTCCAATTTTAATTTTTTACCGTTTTATGAAAAAATACATTGTTTTTAAGAAAACTAGCCGCGTGATCCACTAGAAAACATCATTTTGAACAACTTTGTAGAAGAAGGTTTTTCCAAAATCTATCATTTAAGTAGACTTTTTGGCATTTTTTACGAAATATTTTGTAAAAATAATAAATGGTCAAAAAAGTCTACTTAAATGATAGATTTTGGAAAAACTTTCTTCTACAAAGTTGTTCAAAATGATGTTTTCTAGTGGACTACGTGGCTAGTTTTCTTAAAAACAATGTATTTATTCATAAAACGGTAAAAAATCAAAATTGGAGGGGGTGGGTTTATAATTCAAGGGTGTGTCAATATCCGCTCTCATATATATATATAACCCTGATTAGTTTAGATTGTCTTCAGTGATTTAACTGGACTGCCCTCAAATTGCCAAAATTTTGCCCACCAAAATTTCCGAATTGCTCCGCAGAATTTTCAGTCAACTAACAAAGAATGACAAAATTATGTGCTCTTTTCGCACTATCTTCGGGTATATTGTTGTTTTGGCATAGTAATGGGTAACCTAGCAAGCCCTGCAAGTGCCGTAACTACTCTTGTTCCAGTTCCGATTTAAATTCTTGCTTTCCATCAAGATGCATCGGCATAGAATTGCCTCTACATTGCAGGGAAAAGCTAGCTGAGTGTGCAATGGAAGCATGATAATGCACATTTCTACACACATTAAAATCCAAATAAATAAAATTTCCAAAGATAAAATGTACTAATAGCTTTAAAAAAGGGATCCATGGGTCCACTTGAATCCCAAACATATATATATATATATATATATATTGAAGTTGTAATGAGAAACAGAACCAGAACCAGAAACAGACTAAAATTCTTTGAAGTTGAATCTAAGCCATGGATATATTGAAGGTGTAAACAGAAGCAGAAGCAGATGGGAAGAAAATAGTTTTAAAGTTTGTCCTTGTTGGAGTTGGAAAGGAACTTTTCTCTGAGCTCTACAACATCAATCTTGCCAAAATGAGTCTCGGGAATCCAGTTACCCGTCTTTGGATCTCTCATCCAGAATCTCTCCTTCTCCACCGCACCCTCTTTCCTTATACTCCCCAACTCATCATCTCCCACCTTCCTCATTGCCGACTGCACTCTAACATTCTCTGCTGCTACTATTGCATATGATCTCCTCCTGCTACAATATCCAAATCATCACATATAATTAACTTCACCATCATATCATCAACAATTTCAGACTCTCTTATATATATATATATATAATACTTATATTCATCAATTAAGAATACATATATAGTTAGACGTAATTAAGAAGAAAAGATGGATATCTAGTTGTAAGAAGAGTTTTAAGGAATGACGAGAACAAGCACTAACCTGAGAAGGAGAAAGCTGTTCATGGGAACCTTGGCCATGATATATATAGCGACGGAGGTATATATATAAATGGAGATATCTAGAGAGATGGAAACATGGTTTTATACCTGAAGAGGTTAAGAGGAAGAAGGGCTTTTATAAGCACGCAAGATGGTGGGATTCGTTGTACTTGACATTCTCAGAATCTTTATAGTTTCTTTTGATTTATGAGTAAAAGTTGGTTTTAGATAGAAATCCTCTTGAACTTAATTCACTCACGTAAGGATTCCATATTTCTCTCTTTAATTAATTATTTTTTCTTTTTTTCCTTTTATATTTCGGCGCCACAAATATAAATAGTGGACCCACATCAATAATGTTTTATAATTGATTGATATAAAAGAGTGCTACGCAGTGATGAAGAGTAGATTCTAGTGCCATGTAAGTAACTTTCTTTTATTGTGATTTTTTTTTTTTTTTTTTATCATATATGCATAGCTCCGATCCTATTTTTATTTTATGGGAAAATTATTTATTTATTTATTTTTATAATTTAGAGCTTTTATACCATGAGATCTAATGTTTGTTATATCATGAGGGTCTTGGGTCAGACCTAGTTGAAAGGTTTTGGTAAGATTTTGTATGACTCTATTCTTCTTTGTGATACTAACTTCTGTGTAAGCCATGAAGTAAATGAAATGGAACCGGCAGGGCAGAGCCAGGAAATTGCTCCAGGAGGGGCACAATTTTGATCAACAATTGTGTTGGGGAGAGGCAAATTTTTTTTTATTATATATACTTTATATATGAATTTAAAATTGATACGCGTTCTAAAAGTGATATTATTCTCATATTTGAACATAGCCAATTAACTTGTCAAATTTCGTAAATTTAATATTACTGCAAGCACTTAAACTTGCATTTTAATTATATAAATTAAAATTAATTTAATTAGTACACATTCTACAAATTGAATATTAATTTAGAAACCGATAAAGAGATAAATATTCTTATGAAATCAATGGCAATGGCCATGCATGAATGTTTTGAGGAAATTGTGGGGTGGTAGCGGTGAGTACAAAAAAATTCATGACATTCCAATGTGATAGGTCTCAATAATTAATTAATAGAGCATATATATATATATATATATAGGAGGAAGGAGGTGTGCATCATATCGTAAATCAACTGAATGTCGGATGATTTTGTCTTTGGATTCAAGGAAGTTATCTACACGTAAAAGGAAGCCAGCAATATATTCAGATTTGGTCAAGAATACTTTTAATTTGGTGCACTTTTATCAAATGATGGTGGCCTGGTGGGTCTTGATCAAATCTTTTGTCAAATGCAGCAGGATGAGAGGCGTGCCATATTGTAATTAATCAGCATCGCCAAAGAATGAAGAATCCATGCGTATGAGTGACAGTAACAATCAACAAAATGGAAAAGGGGCAAATAGACAGACGCATATATAAAGGTTAGAATTAATTCATATCTCATACATTATGTATATATATATAGAGTCTCATTATTCGCGTTCAATTTGCAATATTTAAGAACATTGTACCCATTTTGTGGGAAATGTGCCAAATTTTTACCTACAATCCTCAATATTATGTATAATTCCTAATTTACTGAGTAATCTCAATCCTCCAAATAATGAATAATCCCCTAAATAAGACATAATCTCCAATCCCCAAAATAATGAATAAACCCCAATTTTGATAGCAATCTTCAATATCCATTTTGTCAACTTTGCTAACAATCCCCCAAATTGTTGCTTACTTTTTTACATCAAATCATAACCTTATACATTCCATCAAATCCAAAAAAAATACCGAATACCCTAAATCATACATAATCTCCAATCCCCATATTAAACCATAATCTCCAAATTAACACAAAATTCCCAATACAGATTTTTTGTTCATAATCCCCTATTTAGAATATAATCCCCAATTTTAGTAATGTCAAATCACATTAATTATGCCATGAATATATCACAATATAAATCTTTAAAAAAAAATAATAGAAATTTGGGATATTAGATATTATAATTATTATTCACAAAATTGGGATTTCAATGTAAAGGTGGGGGGATTATGTTATGTGAAGGGCATGTTGGGCTAAAAAAATACTTTGGTAAATTCTAAAATCATGGGTTCATGTTGGGAATTTTTGCAAACTATGAGAATATATCGAGGGAAAATTCCATTTAAAAAAGAAACCATTAATTAACATTCAACAGTACTCCCATGCATGAGTTTTTCTTAATTTCTTTAATTATTTTATGTCTTGAATCTCTTAGGCACTGTTTGGATTTGTTTTTCATAAATACTTATTTGCTTTTTAAAAAATTTGCAATATATAATTTCTTTTAAAAAAATTTAAAAAGCAAATAAGAACTTATAAAAAATAAATCCAAACGGTGTCTTAATATAATTATAGATCTTTTGATTTAATTAATTTTTAAATGCTGGTTAATTCCGGACATTCCATAATACGTTTCTAAGTTGATTGATCACGCACCTTATTTTTTTTAATTTTATAATTTATAGGATACGGGTATAATTTTGGAGAAGATCTCGCCCTTTGCTACCTACTGTGACTTTAAATTCAAAAGCTAATGATTCTCGATGCAAGCCAGCCAATTCAAAAAATTCTTATTCTCACCATGTGAGATGTGTGGGGACAAATCTATCACAAACTCGCCACAGGCAAGGTTCGAATCTGTAACTTCTTACATAAGGAGAAATGGATCTAGTCAAGTGGGTTAGCCCCAGTTGGTTTATGATTATTTATAATTAATTAATATAATTAATTTTCTCACTATTATGATTGCATATTAGCATGTGTTTTGAGTAAATCATATAAAAATTGATTCAAGATTTGTTGGCACGTACTGTATCAAAGACTTGGGTTTGAATTTAATCAAGAGACACCGGCCCATCCCCATTCTACTAACTACTATATAATTAGAGAATGATTAAATATTCGGTTGCTTGTTCAAATTTGAAAAGAATAATAATATACTTAAATTCCAAATAAATGAAAGAGATAAAGGGCAAATTAAGTATCGCATTTTCCATGCCATTCTATCAATATGTTGTCATCCTACACCAATACTCCATCTCTTAATGTTGAAGAAAAGCATCTTTGCAAAAAGCCCATTTAGGTCTAGTCACCCATTATCATTCAGATTATAAGAGTGTCATTTTAAGAATCTGCACCAATTTCTATATATATATATATATACAGAAATTCTGAGGTAAGGCCGGCCTTATTTTTTTTGAATACGGTCTTCTCAAAACGACGTCGTTTTGAGCTTGTTTCAATGAAAAAAAAAAACAAAAAAAGAGGGAAAGGCGGGTCTGATCTGAAATTCACGATTCTCTCTCCTCTCCTCTCCTCTCCTCTCTTCTTCTTCTCTCTCTCGCTCCTCTCATCGCTGCTGCACCTGGAGCACGGCTGTATCTCCGGCGACGGCGCGGCGCAGGTAAGGTGATCCCACTCTGTCTTCTTCTTCTTCTTCTTCTTCTTCTTCTCCTTATTCATATTTTTCTCTCTCAAAACGGTGACTGCGGGCCATGAACCAGCCGTGAATCAGACCCCGCAGGCTTCTGTGCCACACTGATACGTTAAAGTAAGCTACTCAACTTCTTGTCATGTTATCAAATTAATCCTCTGTTTGGAATTCGGGAAAAGTTGAGAAAAATGAAGGAAAACAGAGTAAAAATGCATTTATAATCAAATTTTTGCATTTTTCATAATCTTTCCCTTTGTTCGTTTTTGAGAGCCAAACAGCCTAAATATTTATCACATATGTCCCATGTTACGATTTTCATTTTATATCACTCAATAACTTCACTCTTGTTCTCTCTAATATGTTTGAACTTACCATATTATCAGAATAAAATTAAGAAAACTAACGTAAATCTACCCATGTTCTGTTTCAGATTTCTTGACAAAGCTGCAATCCTTGAACCTTCAGCTGAGAAGCAAAAAAATCCATGGAGACTAGCAACAGTCACCAGGGTAGAGGAAATGAATCTCATTCTCAACATGATTCCCATATGGCTAGCTACCTTACCATTTGGAATTTCCATAGCACAAGCCTCCACATTCTTCATCAAACAAGGCACTACAATGAACAGGAACATTGCCAATGGTTTTCTCATCCCTCCAGCTTCAATCTACTCACTTGCAGCCATCGGAATGATAGTTTCCGTCACCGTTTATGACAAAATCCTCGTACCCATGTTGAGAAGAGCAACAGGAAATGAAAGAGGCATCAAAATCCTGCAGAGAATTGGTATTGGAATGACTTTCTCAATCGCAGCAATGGTAGTTGCAGCGGAGTCTGATTCACGGCTGGTTCATGGCCCACAGTCACCGTTTTGAGAGAGAAAAATATGAATAAGGAGAAGAAGAAGAAGAAGAAGAAAACAGAGAGTGGGATCACCTTACCTGCGCCGCGCCGTCGCAGGAGATACAGCCGTGCTCCAGGTGCAGCAGCGACGAGAGGAGAGAGAGAGAGAAGAAGAAGAGAGGAGAGGAGAGAGATGAAAATTTTCTTGGCTCGTGAATTTCAGATCAGACCCGCCTTTCCCTCTTTTTTTGTTTTTTTTTTTTTCATTGAAACAAGCTCAAAACGACGTCGTTTTGAGAAGACCGTATTAAAAAAAAATAAGGCCTGCCTTACGTCAGAATTTCGGTATATATATATATATATATATATATATATATATATATGATTTGAATCCTGATCTTGTCAGCTATATCTCATTTTAACTAAAATCAGCTAAGAACATAAGTTCTTGAATTCTCATTCACTTAATGCATGATTCATCTCAAGATTCCAATCCAACGGCTCGAAGGTCTTAATTGATTTTAGTTAAAATGAGATATCCCTCATAGGAACATTTTTCTATGTGATCTAACAAGTTATACCTTACTTTAATTAAAATTAACTAAGAAACACAAGTTCTTGAATTTCTTTTCACTTAATGCACGATTCATTGTAAAAATAAATTTTAAGATTTAGATTTCTTAGCTGATTTTGGTAAAGTAAGGTGTTATTGACTAGAGCATTTTAATATATATATATATATATATATATACACGTCTCTGTATGTATTTCTGCTGGTCGGACCCATAAAATATTGTTGGAAAGATAACACAACACTAGTGGAGTGGGCAATTTTGGTTGAGTTAATTGGGATAAACATGCACCATGTGAAACGAACCTAAGTACAGGGAAATGTTAGTGTCGAATTGTCTTTCCTCTACAATATTTTTAGAGAGAGAGAGAGAGAGAATATAGAGAATAGAGAATAGATTTGAGTTCTTGGGCTGAGCTGCCCTTGGTTAAACATTTAGGCAAGAAGTCAAGTTCAATTAATGAGCTTAGTTGGAACTGGAAGCCCATCCAATACCTTGAATAGTTGGAGCGGGACTTAGGTTTTAGCGTAGCTATGAGCCAGATATGTTTGTAATTTTGGTCAACCAGAAGTCGATCGTTAGAATTGGCTGAGCTTATTGTCATTGGTTTATACTAATTTTTAAAAATCAACTTTGTCAAGAGATTAATCACTTCCATCTTAAATTCAAGCCTCACCGGTTTGAAAGATAATATAATTGATAAGATTATATATCCATGCCATCTCAAAAGGGCCAACCTTATCAGTAATCACATCCTAATAAATCTAAATGAATACTTTCAATTAGCCAACTAGAACGATGTGACATTGTGTGCCAGTAAAATAGGCCAAGCCAAGCTTGCAATGAGCCGGCCTCAATGTCCCATCTCAATCTCTAGACCTGCAAATGAATTAAGCCGTTCGTGAGCTATTCGTGAATATATTCTATAAGGTCTCATTTGGATTTATTCGTTTAATAAACAAGTCAAGTTCAAACCTAAAATTTAGGCTCATTTAATAAACAAGTCAAACTCAAATACATCTACGCTCGGCTCTTTTATATTCGTGAACAAGCTCGTTAATAAATTCATGAATAACTTTGTGTTTAGATTCATAAAAAAATTTATCATTTAGGATTAAATAAGTTTAGTATATACATGACTTTTTTTTTCTTTAATTTTTTACTTCCAATATGAACTAAATATATAAAAGTCATTTTTCAGACCTTCTTACATTAATTTTTAACTTTTCCTTGTTATAATTTAGGGTTAAAAATGAATCAAATTGTTTGGGAACAAACTCGTGAACAAATAAGCCACGCTCAACCATATCAAAATTTCGCTCGATTAATTTAAGCTCGAACATAGCTCAAATTTAAATAATCAAGCCTTAGACCAAACTAAACTTGAGCAACCTAAAGCTCGGCTTGACTTGGCTCGTTTGTAGCCTTAATTTCATATTCGCTGCTTTATCCATGAGAGGCTTTTTTAACAACTTTACCCCACACCTAAACTTGTTAATTTACAAATTTATTCCTTTATTGAAAAAAAAAAAAACCTTAAAATCATAATTATTTTCTTCTCAATTTATCCCTCCACTTTATTTAGAAATCCAAAAGAAAATAATAATTAATGTGATATGTGATTGATAATTAATAAGAATGCATCTTAATTTTTATGAAACTCGCATAATCTAATCACATGCATGAGTTAAAATTAATTAAAACATTAGAATAAAGTAACTAATCTAAATTATGTGATTATGTGACATACCACTTAAGAGACATCCCATGAGAAACAATCAAACAAGCATCATGTATGGATGTACTGGTTTGGTGCCCACTCGCATTGGCGTATTTGCAGTGGGTCAATGCAGATACCTGCCAGTCAATTGTCATTCCTACTTTTCTTTGGAAGAAATTGGCATGACTCCTCTCATTTTCCTCCACGTGTTCTATTTCCCACATTAACCCTTTAGTATTGTTTACATCTGCAAGAGGGCGAAGCATTAGGATCCATGCATTATTTGATATGTCCCAATCAATGTATCGGTTGTACCATTACTCCACTCCATTAAATGACTAAATGAGTTGAAAACTCATTTTTTTTAAAAATAAATAAATAAGTATATATATAGTCATGATGCTACATGGTCGGCCGTGTAGCATATATATGCAGTTAAATGATTCCAGCCGTTAGATTTAGGGAGTGGCTGAGATTAACTCAGAAAAACGCACGCTGAGCGAGGCGCATTGAATGCACTGGAAGAAAAGCTGACTTCTTCTCTCCTTCTCCTCTCCCTTCTCTCACGAAATGCAGAAAAGCTAAATACCCTCTGTTTTTTTCTCTCTTCCATCTTCTCTCTCTCTCACCTCACCCTTCCCTCACGATTTCCAGCGGCAGTCTCCTCTCCCTTCTCTCACGATTTACAGCGATGTGGCCTCGCCGGACGGCACCCCTGCAGCCCACCATTTGCAGCGGCAGTCTC